>JAECUM010065492.1:0-14392 GCA_016617855.1 Megalonaias nervosa | reverse complement strand
ACTTTTGCTGCTTCAGATAATTTAGTAATCGCTGATCTGCCTCTCCAATATCCTCTTGGGCTATAATAAACAGACTCCATTATAATAATTATATAATTAATTACCAGCACCTAACATTATTTTACTTTTCATGGCGGATTTTATCAAAAAACTAGCGTGTTTTTCTCTAACAGATTTATTAGGTATAGAATTTAACGCATGAATCAATTTTACATCTGCGAGATGCCGTTGTTGTAAATCTTTACTTTTATACGCAACGTCATGAACATGACACGCTTGATCAATCTTATTTATTGGATACTCTCCTGATCTTGGTTGATCTTGATCATCAAGTCGAATATCAAGTCGAGTTCCAGGACCACAATAATTATATTCAGGAAGATGTTTTTACCGGGATATTTAGCCCATGGAGTTCCTGGTAATTTCAATAACGAAGAGGCAATATCTCCACCTGTCTTTGTTTTGACAAATTTGTATTTCTTCGTGCCACATTTTACACATTTGCCTGTCAGAGCACGTCGTTTATTCTTCGTTGTTATCGTTGTTAATTCAGCAGCGGGTGTAGGAATTTTACACCGAACACAATATAGACTCATAATATTAATAATATGGATGTAATTGATTTTTCGGCGACACGAAAACAGGAACCAGTAAAACATCATCCAGAATTACCAAATTCGATAAGGATGATTATAATAGGTCCATGTGGATCAGGTAAAACACAGCGATTATTAAATTTAATAATGCGATGGTTGAAATGGAGTAAACTGTATTTAGTAGCACCATCCGTAGATGATCAACACTGTTACGAAGTACTTAAAGATTTTAATGAAAATGCAAAATTGCTGAATGAAGACGGTAATGATGTTGTTGACTTTATTACCGATATTGATGAGGCCCCATCTGTAGATGACCTAGATGGATTTATTAATAATTTAGTGGTGTACGATGACGTTATGCTGGACAGACAATCAAATCCAGCTAGAATATTTTCTCGAGGTAGACATAAAAATACAGACGTGATTTATGTTACACAAAGATATACACAAATACCTAAAGTGATCAGAGACAACTGCAATATTTTAGTCGTGTTTAATGGAGTAGATAATTATACTTTACAGAATATTTATTATACTTGGTGTTCAGGGGATATGGACATGATTAAGTTTAAAAACTTCTTTTCAAAAGCACAAGCTGTTCCGTTCGGATTTATTACAATAAATTTACATGATCCAAGATCCAGATATCGTATAGGTCCAGATAAAATCTTTGGTTAATTATAGCAGCAGGCAGGGTGAAAAACAACAAAAATTAATTGACCCAGTAAGTAAACTAAATGCATTATAACATAAAAAACAAAAAAGTCAAAAATAAAATAACAAAAATGAGCTAACCTAAAACGATTTATTATCCGTTTTTTTCAAACTATATGGTAATAATAAAGTTAGGAGGTTCGGTTTATAATTATTGACATTATTTTTTCAGCCCCCGTAGGAACCTTTATTTTATGAAAAACTTGCTCGAAACCAATTTGTAGGGTTCACCCTGCCTGCTGCTTGAATACATGTCAAATGTGCGGCAAGATCAAATGACCATCCACTGTTACTTTCCACTATACAAACTTGCGGCTCAATCGAAGGGTTTTCCTGACAGATATATGCCTATGATATGGCATGTATAAATACTAAAGATTGTCTCACACGGCAACTGAGAATTTTTACCGAGTTTGCTGTGTCAATCAAAATTTGAACCTCAATCAAGCATCAAATAGCTGTATGAAATAAATGAACACTTTAGTTTTAGTATTCAAAGACAGGAAAACAGGCTATAGGATTACTGGTAGAGGCAGATCTCTGCTTGGCATTGAAAAAGAACACATATTCGCGGCTTAGTCAAAACGATTATCAACTTGAAAACAAAGTGAATGCTGTCTTTACAAGCACTAACAGAAAAACTTTATAAGGTAAACTGTTGCCCAATGGCTCATTTTATTCCCTGAGTCATTATTAACGGTCAGGTACCCGAGTATCCAGATAACTGTTGACAGGAATAATTATAGGAAACAAGATATTGCACAACCGATCATTTATTCTGAGAGAGTATTCAAAACTTCCTAATGGTATTTTAAAAATGCATAAACTATGTACTGTTTTAAAGTTCAGCCTGAAGGATTTATCGTATCCACCAGCGCCCCAGATATGTATTAGACCTATTTGGAACATCACTCATAAAATTTAAAGTAATTGCGTGAAGTGAAAAGTTTTATAAAGTCGCTATTTTTCAATTTCTATTTTTTAAAGTAAACTATACAAACAACAGCTGTAATCTGCTCTTAGTTTTGATGGGACCCAAGTATATATATCATGTATATTTAATTTCTCCATGATTAAATATTTATACCACTTTAACATAATACAGTGACTAAATTATTTCTGTTTTGATACCATGAGTATTAATAATATATTTTAGCCACTTGTTTTCTTGCTAACTTTAAAAGAACCATAATAGCTAATGTAAAGAGATCTTGAACTTATTCCCTTATAGGAAACAACAATAAATTGACACTCTCTTCCCAATTCTTCCCTGTGTTTCTATGGAAGCCATCCTTACCAAATATTTTACTATGGTCTTGGTTTTTATATTCCTCAAAGGAATAGCCTATGGAAATCTTCTGGATGCACACATAATCGGCAGCAAGTATGGGTTACCTAACTTAGTCTTAGGTAAATGGTTCGTCAAATGTAGGAATAGGTTGCAGATGAGCTTTACGTATCTTGGTTTTCCTACCATCTGACAAGCATTAAACGATCTCCAGTATGTAGAAACCAAATTTTTAATTTTCGGCCAATAAAAAAGATTGAAGATTTTGTGATTAGTCTTACTGGCTCCTAAATGACCAGCTAAATGGGTTTCATGAACTAGACTACGAATTTCATGTCTGTACAAATTATTAAAAACAATAACTCGCTGATCATTCATCACCAAGTGGTACTTCAGGAGGACTCCATCTTCTCATAAGGACCCCACTTTTAACAAAATAATACACATGTACTTCTGTGGCTTCAGTTGCACTAATATCCCTCTGAAACAAACAAGAGTTTCGTGATCTAGACTAAAAATTTCTTGTCGATATACCCCGAGAACAACACGTTGATACCATACCGACTACTTATCACCAGCAGGTACCTCAGGTGGTATCCATTTTCTCATACTGACCCCATTTTAAAGAAATAAACAAGTTGCCACTTGTGTGTCTCAAATTTCGCCAATAGCCCTCTTAAACAAGTAGAAGATCTCATGATCTTGCTCCTGTGAGAAAACAAGTTATTGCGTTTTAGCACATTAACTAGAATTAAGTGAATGAGTAGCCAAAACAGTTTCACTGTGGTCAGTACCTCTCAATTGATCCATACTAGGACCAAAATTGACCACATTAAAAGAATGATGCATAAATGTGTCAGCTGAAGGAAAAACATCATAATCAACATTACTCTCAACAGCATTCTTTACTATAACTCTAGTGCTATACAAATTTAATTTGTTTTTCTTTTCTTTTCTCCATGACTATATGTTAAGCATATTTGTATTTTGTAATTAACCCTAGTCTAAAATTAAGTTAATGACTTAACAAGTGACATTTATTTCGGAAACAACGTCATACATAGTTAATAATTCTCTTTGACTATAAATTACATAGTTTTACAAACTTAGCTGACCTACATCCTTTCTCTGTTATTGTGTCTTAGTTGTTAATATCAATATTGTTTCCTTGAACCATTACACATTCCGACCCTAACATCAAAAGTGGAATCAGTCTTATTGTTGTTTTCAGTTTCTGTTTGGGTGTATTTAGTTACTTAAATTATTCACTGGAATTACAAGTGCTCATTAACACTTCTCGGACTAAATCATTAATTTGGAATTATTTGAATTCAGCCAAGAACATTTTGGATTATATTATTGTGATTCATCCAATGACTTTTAAGAAATCACCACGTTTCAGGAATCTGGCACATTAACGCATTCAAGACTACTGGCACTTCAATACATTTAATACTGGAATTTATTTGGAACACCACTGGAATGCAACTGGAGCTCTATTCATTTAGACTATGATATAACTTTTAGGACTATTTGGGATTTAATTCATATTACTATAAGTTCTTTTTAAATTTCACTCTTTTCTGTTACTTAGTTTAAAACCATAAAGTCCTAACAGAAATTTGTGTGCTCCTGAAAAGGATATCAATTTTTGTAAGATACATCAGAAAAGATCGATTTGTTTTTAAATTTAAATTCACTTTATTTCGGAATTATTTTAATCCCTGCAATTTTAATTTCACATATTTTGGAAATTATTCAAACCAACAAGCTTTCGCAATATCATCTAAAGTGGAAAACGTTATTTTAAATCCTACCCAGCAAGGGTTAGCATCCATGAACAAGAATAAATCTATTAAGTTTCCCAGACAATATGATCTTTCTGAGGCGACGGCTTCTTTAACGAAGCAAGAAATAAAAACCATTTGGTCCAATATTTGGTGCGGAAGAATTTTTGTATAAAAATACTTTGAGTTTCATTAGGAAGTCTCAGTTAGGCCCTGAAAAGCAAGTAATAGTATTCAGATTATAACGCCAGATGGAAACAGAGTAAGAAAGCTTCAGCTTCAGAAAAAGAAAGGAGAGATACAAATGGGACTGGAGAATGAGGAAAGAGAGATAAATGTGGCTGCGGGTGCGAGAAGAGGATAGCGAGAAAGAGAGAAATAAAAGATAGGCAAATGCAAGTGCAGTTGTAGAAAAAAAAACGAAATGCAGTTGCAGAAAAAAGAAAGAGAAAGACAAATGAAAATAGAACAGATGGAAATACAGAGAGAAAGAGAAAAGGAAGAAAAGGAAATGCAGTTTAGACTAAAATTAGTATAAATGGCAAGTGAAAGTCACTCCTAACTTTTCACACGAATTAAGGTGCAGATGTTACCAGAAATGCAAGCTTAGTGCCGACTTTTAAAGAAAAAGTAGATCAATATTTTCTTCATTTTGAAACACATGCTGAATATTTGAAATAGCCAAGACGACATTGGACTCTGTTATTAAAAAGTGTACTAATTGGCAGAGCTATTTAAGTCTACACTCCCCTGTCAGTCCGTCAAAGTGCTGATTATGATTTGCTTAAGTAATGTATCCTGATGGGTTACGAATTGGTACCTGAGGCATATCGACAAAGGTTTTGGACCTGTAGAAATGAAACTGGACAGACCCATGTCGAATTCGTAATAGAAATAGAACAATTATTTGATAGGTGGTGCTCAGGTAAGAAGGTTCGTCAAGACTACGATAACCTCAGACAACTTGTGTTAGTTAAAGATTTCAGTAAATGCATCACAGTGAGGTCAAGACCTGCTTTGATGCTTTAAAGATTGAAACGTTAGAAACTGCCGCTCGTATAGCTGATGCATATTCCTTGACTCACAGTTTCATTTGTCAATAAGTCTTCCACTCAACAGTTGTTATTTTTAAATCTCATTTTGGCACAACCTTTAGGAATCAAATGTCTGATAAGACTGACAGGAATCCTTATCTCTTCATACTTGCACATATTGCAAGACGAAAGGACACATAACTTCTGATTCTTAAAGACTGAAGAATAAGTAACAGAACCAAGAAAGAACTATTACAAATGCTCCTATTTCTATGAGAGCAATGATAGGGTTATGTATTGACAGCAATACATTAGTTGAGTCAAACCAACCCTATTCTTATTTTATTATGGGGAATTATGAACCATTCATGACGAGAGGTTCTATATCACTTATTGATGATTCTGAAAAGCCTACCCCTTCTTCATCTTTAAGGAACACGGGATCTTTCAAGGTCTTTTATTATTAGACACGTAGCATTTATCTGAGAAGTCTTCTAATAAAACTGGTTAAAATACAAAATACTTTGCTGGATTAAATGCAAAGATATTGCACTATTCTGTGCTGCACTGGTCCAGAATGTTTGAAAATCAACGCTTCAAACTAATTACTGAAAAGGTAGTATTATATCCAGAGATCACGAGGTCAGTTTCAGAACGATGCCCTTTAAGACCTGACACCTAATAATTCATTTGCTTATTAAAGAAAAATATTTACAAGGTCTCATGAATTGTTTATTACTAAAACTTGTTGATCAACATTTTGGCAACTCGGCAATATACCTGTTCAACAGGAATCTTGAAATTTTGCATTTCTCCTTATGAACTTATATAACTCACCCATTATTTGTCTAAAAGGACGTTAAGTTCCTCTTTCCTGGACATATCACTACTTAAAAGTTTGTCCTCAAGCTCGTGTTATGTGCTTTTCTCCATATCAGGCTGATTCATAATCCATTCAGTCAGTTCAATCAGGCCCCCCCCCCTTGCGGGTCCGGCATTTTAGAATTGGCCCGACGTGCTCGCTACGTGTCGTAAGAGGCGCCTAACTACAGGCAACCTGTTTGCCGTGGGTTGCGACCCGTGTCGGGGGAGGAAAGGATCCTGGTAGTTGAACGGAGGCTTTCCAATGCAATACTCTACTTTGGCCTCTACTTCTTCTAGACGGGTGGTCGGGATGGGCCCGGTCTCGACAAATCGGCTGGTCCCGCCGAGACCTAGGAAGTCTTTATTTACTCGCTATCTCTCTATATCCTTCTCTTTGTATCTCTCTTCATACCACCGTAGCCCCTACATCCTATCCCTGTAATTTTCCATTTCCCAAGTTTTAGAAGACTTCCTAGAAGGCGTTGGCTCAACGGGTCAATCGGAAGGTAATTTTACCGACTGAGTATATCTTACGGGATGATTCAGGAGGTGATTTTACCTACTGAGTATAACATCTGTGTATCCCTGAAACACACAAAAACTGGATCTGACTCGGATGACGAACCATGTAGTGTGGATTCATTTCCACGCTTCATGGTTATACAATCTAAAGACGATTCAAAACCGCTTGCCGCACTGTCTCCATTTGTTACTGAAAAGACAATTACGGGATCGATCGGCACACCAAAAAGTGTTAAAATGTTGAAATCGGGCTGCCTACTTGTTGAGTGTGAGCGACGAGATCACACAGATAATATCCGGAAAATGAAAACATTCTTCAATATTCCAGTGACCACATTCGCTCACACAACACTCAATTCGTCCAAAGGCGTGATTCTATGTCGGGACATGGCTGGAGTAAGCGACAAAGATATCATTGAAGGGATGAAAAACGAAGGTGTCACTGCGGTTCGCAGAATACGAATTAAACGCAACAACAATCTGCAAGACACCAACACATTGTACTCACCTTCTACAAACCAAAATTGCCCAGAGTGGTCAAAGTTGGCTTTTTGCAAGTGAAGGTTGAAATTTACATACCTAACCATCTTCGATGCTATAAATGTCAGAAATATGGCCGTCACGAAGACCAATGCTCAAAAAGCCAAATATGTGGCCGATGCGGAGACCATTCTCATCAGGAATCTGGGTGTAGACCAGCTCCGCATTATGTCAGCTGTGGAAAAGAGCACCACGCCAAATCAAAGGATTTTGATACCTGGAAACAGGAGAAGGAAATACAGAGGGTAAAGTACACATCCAATATTCCCTATCCAGAGGCCAGAAAAATCGTACAGGCGAAAACATCGCTCCTTGGCCCACCATCCTCCACCGTAGTGAAAAACAATCCCAAAACAACGAAGGACGCTCAAACACAGACATATCCACCCGAGTCAACATCAAGCTCAAACACCCCCCATTACCAAGCACAGGAAAACACGGCATCTACTCAAACAACATTTAATAATACCCCACCACCAAGATCATAAAAAAATAAAAACAAATCTCAAGGAAATAGGCAGCAAAAAGGGTCAGATAACCCCACCAAACTATATAATAGGTTTGGAGACATTGAGAGCATGGATGCAGACGAAACTGCTCTATGTTCTCAAAGCAGCTCCAGACCTACCAACAAATCACCCCCGTACTTCCTCCAGATAAATAACCACACAGATTGTCTCCGCAAAAAGTTTAACCTAGCTTCGCAATCTCCACTTTAAACTTATAATGAAGAACACGATCATACAATGAAACTCTCCAGTACTTAAAGCCAACTACAATGATATTCTTCTGCATTTAAACGAATACGATCCTGCAGTACTATACATTCAGGATACATTCTTGAAAGATACGGATAACATCACACTTAAAAACTACTTCCTGTTTAACACGTACTTTGAGAATGTTGACAGGGCCTCAGGAGGAGTTTCTATTCCTGCGAACAATAGAGCTCCTCATAGCTTCATCCCTTTAAACTCAAATTCGCACGCCATTGCTGTAAATGTCACTCTACATCGATTGATTTCCTTTTGTTCTATTTACATACCACCAAACACCAACCTACTACCAAATGAATTAGATACTCTTGATCAACAACTTCCCACGCCGTTTGTATTACTCGGGGATTTTAATGCCCATAACATTTTATGGGGATCAAATTACATAAATGACAAAGGCCTCAAAATAGAAGACTTCATTTCTAGACACGATTTGTGTCTATATAACGCCAAATCTCCGACGTACTTACACCCAGCAACGTGTACATATACATGTATAAATCTGACAATTTGCTCTCCTTCACTACTGTTGGATTATAATTGGGAGGACGCTGATGACCTTCACACCAGCGATCACTTTCCAATCTCCCTTGAAAATATTAACTCTACAATTGATGACGCAATTCCACAATGGAATTAAAAGAAGGCCGACTAGGGCATGTTTGAAACTCTTTCTACAGCTAGGCTCAACAGGGATGCCGTTCTAAACGACAATGACCCAGTTCGACATTTTACTTCTGTTTCAATTGAGATTGCTGAGGAATCCATTCCTAAGTCCTCACCGAACTGTAAAAGAACCCCAAAACCGTGGTTCACCAAAGAATGTAAAGAAGACATTAGACAACGCCGAGAAGCACTGAACAAATTTAATAATCGTCCAACGCCCGAAATTTTAACTAAGTACCGTATTGTTCGGGCTAAAGCTCGCCGTATGATTAAAGAAAGTAAAAGAGCATCATGGACAAAATATCTTTCAACTTTAAATTCTCGTTCCTCTATAAAGAAAGTTTGGGACACGATCCGCAAAATAAATGGAAAGGGAAAACACAATTCTTTCCGACATTTGAAACTAAATAACAACAATTTCAATTACAAACACGAAATAGCTAATATACTTGCTGATAATTTCTCTAAAAATTCATCATCGTCTAATTATTCAGAAGGTTTCCGAAGATTAAAAGCTCAAAAAGAACAGACACGACTGAAATTCACATCGAATATCTCGGAAAATTATAATCAACCGTTTCCACTGTTGGAGCTTATGGAATCTTTGAATAATCCCCATGATACATCCGCCGGGCCTGACGATATACATTACCAGTTTTTGAAACAACTTCCAGAACCATCCTTAACAGTTCTTCTGGAAATCTTCAGTGATTTATGGATTACTGGTAATGTACCAAACATCTGGAAAGAAGCAACAGTAATGCCAATTCCCAAACCAGGCAAAGATAACGCAGATCCTACCAACTATAGACCCATAGCACTGACGAGCTGCGTGTGCAAAACAATGGAACGAATGATCAATTCTCATCTTGTATGGTATTTAGAAACCAACAATTTAATATCTCCTTCCCAAAGTGGTTTTCGTTGTGATCGTAGTACCAGTGATCATATGGTTCGACTGAAAACATTTGTTCGCGACGCTTTTATCGAGAGGGAACATTTAGTAGCGGTTTTCTTTGACTTAGAAAAAGCCTATGACAGGATATGGAAGTACGGGATACTAAATGACCTGCACGATCTGGGTCTAATAGGCCGTCTGCCCTCTTTCATATCAAACTTTCTCTCAGACAGAGAATTCAAGGTACGAGTGGGCTCCGCTCTCTCTGATATGCACGAGCAACAGATGGATGTGCCCCAGGATAGTATTTTATCTGTGACGCTTTTCAACATCAAAATCAATAGCATCACCAAGTGTCTGGCTCCTGGTGTGGATTGCTCCTTATACGTTGATGACTTTCTAATATGTTATCGATCAAAGCACATGCATACAACTGAAATACAACTACAGCAAAATTTCTACAAGATTCAAAATTGGGCCAGTAGTAACCACTTCAAATTCTCCAAATCAAAAACAGTATGTATGCATTTCTATCAGTTACGAAGACATCATGATGAACCTAAACTGACGCTGGACGGAACACCTATTCCAGTTGTTGAGGAAACAAAGTTTTTAGGTATTATCTTCGACAGAAAACTGACTTTTATTCCACACCTAAAGAACTTGAAAGCTAAATGCATGAAATGTCTATATCTACTTAAAGTAGTAGCGCACACTGACTGGGGTGCTGATAGAAAAGTCATCCTCAATTTATATAGAACGTTTATTCGCTCCAAACTAGACGATGGAAACATTTAAGACACCCCCGTGTGAAAGCCTACTCGTTGAAGCGAACGAACCTCCTTTATCACATCGTAGAGAAATGCTTTCCGCACAGTATGCTCTCAAATTAAGATCAAACCCTCTGAACACTACTTTTCCGGCTGCTTTTCAACCCAAATACTAAACCTTATATGAAAATAAACCAAACGCCACACCTACCTTTGGCATTAGAATATCATCCAGCCTTGACAGTACCAAAATGATCTTTCAAAAAATCAGAAAATGTCCATCACCGAAACACCTCCCTGGCTTCTTAAACAACCAAAAGTACTTTTTGCGTTACACGATGGAAACAAATCGGAGACAAACCCTTCCATCTTCCACAACTCTTATTATGAACTCCTCACCGAATTTGAAAACTACACAAACATTTATACTGATGGATCAAAAGATGAGGAAAAGGCTGCTGCAGCCTTCGTTAGTGGAAAACACAGAACAAAAGTTCGCTTGCCAAATGGTGCATCAATTTTTTCAGCCGAAATCAGAGCAGTAGACTTTGCTCTGCAATATACTGAAAACAAACGGATTGTAAGCATCATCTTCTCAGACTCACGATCAGTACTTTAGTCACTACATAATAGAAAACTGGAGAACCCATTATTAACCAATATTCTCCTCAAATATACTAAGCTGAGTCCCTCCCACAATATAGTATACTGTTGGTTACCCAGCCGTATTGGCATCAAAGGCAATGAAAAAGCAGACCTCGCTGCTAAAATGGCCCTATCACTAGAACCATCGATTTTAAAATACCATATACCGATTTTAAACCTAGTATCAAAGAATCTTTACGTCAGAAATGGCAGGCATCATGGAATGATGCCGTGAATAACAAACTTCATGCCATCAAGCCAACCCTAGGAGAATGGACTCCTTCCTACAGAACCGTCCGTAGGGAGGAGGTAGTCATTGCAAGAATTCGAATTGGTCATACTTATTTAACCCACTCCCACATACTAAAAGGAGAAGACCCACCAGAGTGCGTTTCTTGCAATGAACCATTCACCGTTAAGCACTTTATGTTGGAGTGTTTCGACCTCCAACCTACGCGTGATCAGTGTTACAAAGTGCGTGACATTAAGGAGCTCTTTGATACAGTGAGCGTGACTTCTATAACAGAATTCCTGAAGGAAGTAAACATTTATTATAAGCTATAGCTTTTATGCTATCACCTTGATCAGATTTATGTGATTTACATACAGTCTCTTAATTTTAATTACCTTTCATCTGTCTTCATTAACATACACAACTTAAATTCCCCGTTGATCGGGAAGCTTTATTTATTTATTACCGTCACCATCTTATCGTTTAACTCTCAACTGTTTGGTTTCATATCGTTGGTCGATACGAAATCTTTTATCCCTTTTCTATGATCAAAGATATAACCATTGTATGGCGCCAAAGAGCCTAACAGTGCTGGTGCGCCGTAAAAATGCAATCAATCAATCAATCAATCAGTTCAATCAGGTCTAATTGCTCCAGAAGAAACAGCCTCTCCTTGTCTGCAATTGTCTATTCGTAGTCTGTAATGAGAAACTAAATAAATGTTTGTTTGGTTGTTTTGTGGATTCGATGATGGTGTTTTTGGTTTTTTAGTTTCTCAAACTGTATTATGTTAATAACAGCTAGTCAACTCCTTCGAGTCTCAATTTTTGGGACAAAAAATATTTTCTTTCTTTCTCGTCGCCATCTTCTTCATAATCTGAAGATCAAAACTGCATATGTGCTATCTATCTAAAAGATTCTGCTTGTATTGATAATTGGTCAGATCTGTAGGGTATAGCTCCTCAGACAGAAACTTCATTGAACAGCAATTTATCTTCTAATTTAAAGCCGATCAGCACATAAGTGTTCCTTTTTCATTTTGTTGTTATTAACGATTCCCCGTACATAAGAACACAAGGTCAGGGTACCGTCCCACTGACTATCTCACAATTCATTCGAAGTTCACTTTATTTAACAGGGAATAATGATCAACAATAGTACATAGTACAATATTCTAATTCTAAACCCATTTACAGAGAGCAAAAGAAAGAGGAAGACAAATATAAATGTGTCAACAGTCTCTTAAGCAGAGGGAGAGGGAAAGAGACAGTGAGAGTGCAAAAGAAACAATAAAGTATATTTATTGTAACCATTATATGCATGAAAACAAATATGCAAACATACAAGTATACATACATACACGTGCAAACTGTTATGTATATTTAATTTGCATTGTTTGTTGGCTTTTTTCTCCATGATTATATGTTATGTATGTTTGTATTTTTGTAAATGACATTAATTTGAAATCAAGTTCATGGTGTACCTGATTAGTGACATTTATTTTATAAATAAGATAATACATAGCCAGCATTTCTCTTTGAGCATAGATTAAATATTAGGATCATTAATAATGCAGGAAAACATGTCTATCTGAATCTGTGTCTAATACACTGGCTTTTCACTTGGAACTTCCAGAACTTGTTGACAACATTTAATGTTTTACAAACATAGCTAACCTTCATACTGGGTGTAATATTGTGTCTTAGCTTTTAATATTAATGTTGCTTATTTGATAAAATATGCATTTATATCTTAACATCCGAAATGGAATCAGTCTTGTTGCTGTGTTCAGTGTTTAGTGTGGGTGGATTTATTTATTAAAATTATTCACTGGAATTACAATATGCTCATTAATACTTTTTGGACTAAATCATTGCTTTCGAATTACAATGAATTCCGTCAAGGACATTTTGGATTATATTATTGTCATACATCAAAATACATCACCACATTCTACTCAACTGGCACTTTGAACGTTCGAGACTCGAAGCACATCAACACATTCAATACTGGAACTTATTTTAGTGTGTTGTTGCATTTTTTATCATAGCTTCAACAATTTGGGTCATATTGCTACGATGTCTGCAGTGTGGAAGTTTATAGTGAAATATAGCATTGGGCATCATGCCGTGTGCACATGGCATAATGTCCCACCCAGTCACATTATCCTGACACCAGGCCGACCTGACTTAACATTAACTGCTTAATGTTGAACACCAAGCCAGGTAACTGCTAGCACCACTTTTATACGTCTTTGGTACGACGAATAGGCCATGGTTCGAACCCGCAACCTCGCGTATCCGAGGCTGACGCTCTAACCGGTTAGGCCACTGGAAGAGTCGAACCTATTTGGAACACTATTGGACTATTAAGGATTTACATCACAATAATGTTTACTAAGCTCTTTTTAAATTTTCACTTTAAATTCCAAGGAAAAAAATATTTGTTGAATTTGTCGCTCTTTGCTAGTACATAGTTTAAGGTCATATGTATGCATTCCAATGCACATATGCATGTTACCACTAAATTCGTCATTCGCCTGTTATCACATGATGTATATAGTCACTATTTGTAATTTATTTATTTATTTGCATTCTGTTATCATTTTAAATCAACAATACATAACTTAGGAATCAAATAATGCCTTATCAATTTACTGCATAAACACAGCTACAACGTGTTTTTGTTTCTTTCAAATATATTCAAGAATAAAATAAATAAGGTCATACGTCTCTCAATACACACATGCTTAATTTCATGTATGGACATATCTGAGTTTATTTAAAATTGCAGTTGTAATTTGGGAAGAAAGCACGAATGAGTCAAAGATATGTTTGTCAAGTTGTCATTTATTATCAATCTTTTTCCATACACAATTGATATATTCATAATATTTTTCTGACATGTAACAAAACAGTCATTTCGATTTCTAACTTGGTCATGTTCCATGTTTCATTGTTAAAACTCTCTCTCTCTCTCTCTCTCTCTCTCTCTCTCTCTCTCTCTCTATATATATATATATATATATATATATATATATATATATATATATATATA
>JAECUM010065491.1:0-18267 GCA_016617855.1 Megalonaias nervosa | reverse complement strand
ATATATATATATATATATATATATATATATATGCCGCTAAATAACATAATAAGCGGCCAATTATGTAAGTATACATTCCAGTCTTGTAAAGATGGCTTCTTTCCAGATTACATCCTCTTTTAAAGGCTTTTATAACTGAGTATGCTACGGTATGAATATTTATATTTAAACCATCAAATCAATGTAGAATCGCTCCACTATGGCAAAGTTATACATGAAAAGTATTCGTTGAATTACATCAATATATCATCGAAATGTTGACGGAAGTTATGTGAAGTTATTTTGAATTGCTCGTGGGAAGGTGGGACATTGCTCCGTAACATTTGCTTTAAATAATATCATTCTGCCCCAAATGTTAGCTTACAAGTAAGTAGTGATTAGACATATACTAGTTTCTGATGTTTTGGGCTTTTTGGGTGGGCCGCATATGTGGCATATAATTCTTCAGCGTTTCAAAAGCAAAGTGCATAGAATCTAGAATTTTCTCAAGGGTAAAATTTCTTTCTAATTTTGACAGAAATGTAACCACGCGTTGCCAAATACCCACCCAGTGGGAAAAGCCATAGAAATTTCAATAGAACTTTGTTTGGCTTGTTTCGCATTTTATTCATATATCTACGATTTTTTCCCACCGGGTGGGTCGATCGAGGTGCGCGCGCGCATGCGTTGTCTTTCACTGTTCACATGCTCGTGATTGGCTGAGTGCGTCGTCAGTGTGTCTTGATTGTGTGTCATCGGAACCAGCGCGCTTACGGGCCAAAAAGATTTTTTGAACAGTGTATGCACCCGCCATGGCAGAGGAGTGACTCGCAGTTAACGCGAAATTGTTGAAGTGAAGAATTTACCGGGGTTGACAGTTCCGTATCGATCATTTAAAAAAGCTTTTATTATCTGCCAAAGTGTACCCAAAATGAGTTGTTCGAGGATATCTAGAAAGCGAAAAATTGAAGATGAATGCCGTGCGTTTAACAAGGAGTGGACTGACAAGTATTTCTTTACTGATGTTGGAGTTTAAGCTGTTTGTTTGATTTGTCAAGACACTATTGCCGTTTTCAAGGAGTTCAATTTGAAACGTCACTTTCAAACTAAGCACGGTAACTTTGGAAAAAAATTATCAGAACAAGAACTGCAAGAGAAAGCAACTGATCTGCTAAAAAAGCTGAAACAACAGCAAGCTGTGTTTCTGAAAACTTCATCTTTACAAGAGAATGCAACAAAGGCAAGTTTCGTGTTGGCCAACAAAATCGCAAAGTAAAACAAACCATTTTCGGAAGCAGAATTTATTAACGATTGTATGAGTGATGCTGTCAGTGTTGTGTGTCCTGAAGCCAAGTCAAATGTAGAAGCCATATCATTAGCACGAAAAACTATTGTCCGTCGCATAGACGCAATTGCAGTGAATCTTCAAGAACAACTGTTAAAGGCCAGTCATAGTTTTCAGTGGTTTTCTATTGCTTTGGATGAGAGTACTGATATTCAGGATATTGCACAGTTGCTTTTTTTATCAGAGGAATTGATGCAAACTTTGACATTACAGAGGAATTGTTATCTATGGAGTCTCTCAAAGATACTTGTACTGGGAAAGATTTGTACAACAGTGTCATTGACAGTTTAATCCGATCTGGATTAAGCTTAGATAAAATGGCAAGTATTACAACTGATGGGGCTCCTTCACTCACAGGTAAACATTCCGGCCTTGTGAAGTTAATGAATGATAAAATTAAAGAAGATTTCCCACTGCACAGTGTACTGTCCTTTCACTGCATCATACATCAAGAAAGCCTCTGTAAGTCTTCTTTAAATCTTAAGCATGTTGTGGATCCAGTCGTGTGTGCAGTGAATGCAATAAGAGCAAGGGGACTGAAACACAGGCAGTTCCGAAGCCTGTTGGAAGATATGGAAGCTGATTTCACTGATGTGCTGTACCACCCAAATGTCCGCTGGTTAAGCATGGGAAAAGTACTAAAGAGGGTGTGGGACCTCAAAGCAGAGATTCTCATGTTTTTTTTTCTATGAAAGATATCTCTTGTGACTTTTGAAAACAAATGCAGAGTGAAGAATGGATTTGTGATTTTGCATTTGCTGTGGACATAATGCAAAAATTGAATGAGCTGAACACTAAACTTCAAGGAAAAGGTGTATTTGCTCATGAATTATACGTGGAAGTGAAATACTTTCAAATGGGGCTTAAAGTGTTTGCCAAGCAGCTGAATGAGCAGAGCTTTGCTCATTTTCCTCTTTTGAAGACGCAGACTGTTTCACAAGCATTATCTGACAAGTACAGTTGTCAGATCACGGCTTTAAGAGAAGAATTTATCTGGAGGTTTGCTGATTTCAAGGCAATGGAATAACAGTTCGACCTGCTTAGCTCACCCTTTGCTTGTGACATTGAAACAGCCGCTGAAAAACTGCAGATGGAACTGATTGATTTGCAGGCCGAAAATTCCTTAAGAAGAACTTTTGAAACCAAACCCTTGATTGAGTTTTATGCTTCTCTACACCCAGGAAAGTTTCAAAATCTGAAAGAATTTGCCAGAAAGATGTTTGTGTTGTTTGTATCAACCTACATTTGTGAGCAGAATTTCTCTACTGTGAAAGTCAACAAGTCAAAGAACAGATCGCTTCTCACAGATTCAAATCTTCACTCAGTTTTAAAGATCAGCACTAGCAACTTGTCACCAAATTTTGACAAACTGGTCAATGAATGTGATCAGTTGCATCATTCGCACTGACTCTGTTTATGTTACTCTGTTTATCAAGTAAATGTGCTTCTTTTGAAGTTTAAGTTTTCAAATATTAACAACATATTAACAACTGAAAATTAATTATGATGTTATTTAGAAAAACCTTTTGTTTTTGCTATTTCAAATATTAATTATTTTACTTAATGAACTATGCGGCCTGCTAAAGTTGTAAATTTGTGTATGCGGCCCTTGCACTGGAAAGTTTGCCCACCTCTGGAATAGATAGAGAGAAACAGTTTCATGACCTCCATGTTTTGCGTTCGTCATTCAGTAGTACATTGTAGAAAAATTCAGAATAAGGGATAAAAGTTTGAATAAGCAAATTACAATTAGGTATATCTTATCGTCTAATCATCTTCACATCTCTAAATTATATCTCGCAAATGAATTGAAGATTTCCACAGGTGACTGCTACGAGCATTTAATAGTACTAATTGATAATTGACTTTATTAACAGCAAGGCTCCGACTCTAGTGTAAATCAAATTTTAAAGGACAATGAATGGCTTTAATTTAAATGTATATTCGATTAACTGTCTTAATTGGATCCATCTATTAAGTTTACCGAGAAGGATCCGTCATTAATGTTGATTATAATATTTAAATGAGAATGGATACCATACTACTTCTACTAAAGCGATGACAAGGAGAACGAGGACGAGGAGGACAGGCTCTAAGGATGATGAACATAAGATGATGGTGCAAATGATATAGATGCTGATGTTTGCCACTTAAAGTAATACTAATGCTGAAAGAAATAACTTTTAAGTTTCAAATTTTTACATTACTAGCATGTCTTACCTAACTAGGTAAAGCATGACTTGATGACACTAAAATGGTGTATCCCTCTATGTTTAAACCTAGTAACGCAAGGCTAAGCAACACCATGACTGAATCTTACATACCATTAGGATAAATATTTCGTTTATGTAACACTATTTCTTCAAAAATGTACATCTTCATTTTAACGAAAACTACTCTTAAACGTGTAATACAGCAATCTTCTCAGTATGAAAGTTCTCGATCACGCATGATACGGATTGTCATCTGTTCGCAACATACAATTTCACTCGAGATATGGCAAACACTTTTAAGGCCTCAGGGTACTAATTTAGTTCCCATAGTGAACCTATGCAAACACCATTCAATAACTTTTAATTTCTGAGTGCTCATGATCAAACCTATATTTATCAGTATGGATGAAACGTGGATGTCAGCTTCTGCGTGGAGAAAAAGATATAAGCCACGGCACTTTCTGGACCTACACGCGTTGTATACATGTGCTTTCAATTCCGCACAAAGTCAGGTGCTAATTGCAGCAATGTGTGTTCCGAACTCAAGACTGCAAAAAGGACTGAAACTCCATCAATAAAACAATGTCTCTATTTTTTCATTTACATCTAGGTTCTGCTCTCAAAAGATTCTTTTCCTAAAGAGTAACTTACATTATTAACCAATCCTTGCAATGGTGCATTTCAGGCAATATTTAAGTATTTGAGCTTGATTTAAGAAAATCAGAAACAAATATTAAAACAAAGCTGTCTAAAAAGAGTCACAAGTTTTACTATCACCATTTACCTATCTTCAATTTAATACTGAAATATTTTACCAGCCTTGTCATATTATGTAATTAATTATTAAAAGGTCAAGGTGACCATGCATGTGTGCATGTGTTATTACAGAAAATGTGATTTAAATGACAGAAATTACATAAACTTCGCCCAGAACACATACAATTAAAATCTGAAAATAAGGTAGGCATAAGTCCATTAAAATACAAAATATGAAGTTTCAAAGCATTCACTGAAAGAAATTAGTGGGATGCATAGTCATGAGAGGTCATCACCATTAAGCATGGTGGAAGAGATCTAAGTGATCATATCTGAAGCATTATGTTTCAAACTACAACTAGGAAATATCTTATTGCTTACCATAACTACTTTATAAATGGTAAATTGAATAAACTTTATATCTGTAATTGCATAGATATACACCAATGTGCAAAACACTCCACATCGCATAGTCAAATCTACCCACTCTACCCCTCCCAGATTCTTGGCAACAGTTGATATATCTGAATATGTGTTTAATATCTCGCCAAAAGTCACTCTGTGGTTTACAAAAGATATTCATTTTGCTTGTTGTCCACAAATAGAACCATATGATTGCATTTATAGTAAAGTTAATTGCACATGCATATGTGGAGTCACTATTTTGCTGTAGCTGTTGATAGGACTCACGGTACTAATTCAGTTTCCATAGTAAACCTATGCAAACACGATGATATTAAAATGAATTCAATGATAATTCAATATCTTTAAATCTCTGAGTGCTCATGATCAAACCTATATTTATCAGTATAGATGAAATCTGTATGTCAGCTTCTGTGTAGAGAAAAGGATATGAGCAGCGGCATTTTCTGGACCTACATGCACCAAAGAGTCACATGCTAATTTCAGTAATGAGTGTTCCAAACTCAAGACTGTTAAAGGACTGAAATTCTATCAATAAAACAATGTCTCTATTTCCCATTTACAACTAGGATAAGCTATTAAAAGATTATTTTTTCCTACAAAATAAATTACGTTATTAACCAATCCTTGACAGCCAAACCCATATATACTCTATTTTTTGTTCAACCGTTTCCAGATTGGTTCCTATTTTTCTGGTTCCCATTTACCCTTACAATTAGTACCGTGTGTCCTTTAGATACATCTATAATCAATGCCTGACTTGCACATGCGTAACGTAGGTGTCTTTACATTACAAATGGACCTTCAAGAAATTGAATTCAAACAAACTGCTTGGGACGGAAGGAAAATATTTTCAGATTAACGTCTTAACACACAAAATATAATTCTCCAGGTAACATATACAAATTAAATTTAAATGCTTCGTTAGCCTTCAAATTAAAGTCAACGCTTCTAAATACAATACCCCTGAAACACGATCTAGTATTTACACCTTGACATAGATCTTTTAAAAACTTATTGTTTTAGTAGTACGTAAGTTGGAATTTCTGGGAAGATTTATGTACCATCACGTTTGGCTGAATAAAAGCTTCTTTGATACATGATAAGCCAACTGGTGGAATTCAAGCCAAGGTATCGTATAGTTTGTATTGACCTCATCTTTGATCAAACTCCAAAAGTTACATATGATGGTCGCCCAATTTATTCTCTACGTCAGTCATCTCGAATTCTATTCTGGAATATATGTAGATTACACGCATTGTATATACTCCATCAATGTTGAATTCACAATAACGTTCTTAACAAAATCAGAGAAACATGTACATATTAACTTGGATGAGAATAACATGCTGCATATCGGAGTGACACCTATATGACTCAATCAAAAAGTAGGCTGTATGTTGAAAAGTGGGACTATTTACTATCATTAAATGGCCGTTGCAGTTATAATTGGCGGTGCAATAAGCTTAATGACCATGCGTATGGAAGAGGTACAAGGTGCCGAACTATTCGATGTCTGTAATTCTAAATTAAAACTGGAAAGACAATAAAACCATGCAGGAACTGCAGAAGAAAAAGATCTCAGTAGTCAATAAGAATACACACAAGAGTTTGCCTTAATGAACGATGCTAGAACAAGGTTGGGTAACCTGGTACATAACAATCTTGCTTTTTCACCCTATGCTAACACACGTTCGGACGCACAGTTGGATAATCCTAAACTGCAACAACATATTGAATCCCACCTTTTCATGCATGCATTCTTCTTTCTATTAATCCTTTAAGTTTTCAGTATCATTTTAGTTTCACGAAAGTCATGCTGCTAATTTTCTAGATAACCTCTATGTCTTCTCTCTTTAAAGCCTTAACTTATATTACCGGATCATCTAAGAGTATTTCTAGTTTGTTGAAGATTTCTGCTATGAAAGCTTTTGAGTAGCTCTTTTCAAAGATAGATTTATATTTTGAGATTCTAACACTGGCGCAATTTAAATCGATGTGTCCCAAAATTGCTTTTTGTTAGATCGCCATATAGCCTTATTAAAAACCATGTTTCTATTCTATCTTTCTATTCTAATCTTCCCATGCATTTACGGAAGCAGTATTTGTTGATACGTGATATCTGTCAGTGTAGCCTTTAACTAATTTAGGCAATGCGACAACCCAAATCCTACTATCATTCTGAGTCAAATACTTCCACATCCGTCTTTACAGTTCGGTTAACCTCTCTACACCTGATCTCTTCTCAGCCATGCAATTGCATAATATTCTATACGCGTCGTATGCAAGAATTCCTTTACCTTCCGAAAGTAGAATGCCTTACCCTTATTAAATTGTATTTATCGAGATGTGTGTGTGTGTGTGTGTGTGTGTGTTTATGTGTACATGATCCTTATAGCCTTGCATACCAACTATAGATGTCTGTATTTGGTCAGCATCTTTGATTTTTTCAAATGAGAATAGTTGTCGACCGTAATTGCGGAGTGTGTAAGTCTATTGTTGAGTTATATATTCCTTTAACTCAGCATATGAACTCGATCTTCGTTCGATTCCTCGCCACAAATGGTTATAGTCACAAAAGCTACATCATTCTAATAGTATTGTATCTCACACATTTGTCCTTGGTATACATTTGAAAATAACTTTTTTTTATTTCAATTAGCAATATTGTAGTGAAGTCAAAAGTATTTCAGGACTTAACTTCGGCAATGTATGCCTTTTGTAAGAATGTTTCTATCTCTGTACATGGTAATTCTAAAATGTAGCCATTTACACATTTAGGTGGCATCAAAACACGGCATGAGATGAAAGGAAAATAAAGTGCAGAAATTATGTCTATCTGTCTATGTGTAATAGATCGAAGGATATCACGCTATCGTTTATAAAGGCAGTGATGTTGATGTTAGTATTTCTTGAGGATAACATTCAAAGTATTCAATTTAAAAACCACACAAATTGTAAGGCGTTTCTGCCAAATTTTATTAAAACCCCGATGGCCAAATGTGTTAAGTCAAGAGAAACATGGTGCACCATATATTTGCCACATTTCCACAGATATTAGGTGTCAGTTCTTCATTGAACCTTTCAGACATGTTTTAGTTTGAATTGGAGTGAACCTATTAGACATCCAGTTATCCCGTTCTGGCAATATCTCACCACAAATCTTTTGTATATTTCTGGTTCATCGTCTATTTATTTCACCGGTCAATACTTTCATAGTCATTGTCAGTTTTTGGCTTGCGAAGGATTTCATCGATACTGTGTAGTTTGTCCATGGTAGGGGTTACTACCTAATCTTGTTTGAACACATTGCTACGAACGATCTTATATTTGAGTGCTTTCGCCACAAAGGCTAATATAAATCACCCCAAACTTAACGAAGGCGAAAGGAATCATAAACCACAGATGGCCTCCAAAATGTTAAACTTGTATCTGCTATACTCAATCGATTTAATAGGGCTGACATGCTTACCGCTACGTAACATATAAATGTGCATGCAATCTTACGCTTCGTTCTCTTAAACATGTATAGTGTTCAATCCATTTTCTTAACTCATTTTTAATTGTACTAATATTTTTCAGTCTGAAAGTTATTTCGTTGTCTTCATAAGGGTTAGTTATCTTCTCTGGCAAGATACCCGATCTCACAATGTAATCAAATGCATATTCCATTAAGGATATACGAACAGTTCTTCAAGTAACATTTTGGTTGAATTTCCGTAGTTTGCAGCACGCTATAACTAAGTGCAAGTACAAGGATAACGCTTATATGGTAGGTCATGTTAATTAGGTTGATTTCCTCGCGCATTCATTGGATATGAAGCATTATCTCAACAACTCTGATGCGGAGGGTTTATTATATTGTAATTTGTCTTGTATGTATGGGTGGTATTGGAATACATCTCTTCTTCGAATAATCCACAATGGAAACAATGATTTCCCTATCATCCAACCAACAGTTAATGTTTGCTATGCTTTTAATATGTTTAGGCTAAAGTTTTAAAATATCTGTTATTTTCCAAACCATTTCGACTGGACTTCGATGAAACAACATACGTACTAAAACATTGTAAAACTGGTGCGACAAAATACTTTAAAGAAATTATTTTATAGTGCAGCAGAATCTAGCAAATGTGATAATGATCATACATACTAGATATTCAATGCGGCTTTTGATCAAATAAAGTGAGAAATTTACTAAAGTCGCGAAATATAATTTTACTGTACTAAGAAACCATGAATATACAATGGTGGAAATGTATTGTATTTACAAAATTAGATGTCTTTTCTACATTTATTGAAAATGTTCATTATTGTCTTTCTTTCATGCCAAGAATCATGCATCTCAAACGATATTTTGTCAATTGACAGTTGATCAAATTACGTTTTATGGATTTTAATTAGAGACTCCCTCCCTTCCCCACAAAATCACTGAAAGATGGTAGATGATGCACGATCAATGTGACATAACACACTTTAAGAGAAATCAGGACACCCATATTACACAGTTTCAAGGCAGGTTAACAAAATTTTGGATGATGATCGATTTGTATCATGTTTGCTTAAAACTGAATGCAAATTATAAGCAATTCGTTAGAAGATTAATTAAAAATTTATTCTAAAAATAGCATTCATTGCCTTTGAAACTTGTAACAGTTTGGGGGAGAAACTATGTGAAACTTTGCTTGGGAAAATAGTTATTACCTTGAAATAACTGCTTGCTTTCAAATGACACTGATCCTTTGAATTCTGCTGAATAAATGCAAAATTGAAAGGATGAAAATAGCGTTTCGCCGAAGAAAACAATGTTGTGTGAATACAAAAATTTGGAAAGAGATAATAGAGAGGCACAACGTTGTACACAGTAGAAGATATAGTGTTTGTAAACTTTGTAATCATATTTATATCTGATCGCTTAATTATCTTTCCGAACTTGTTTTAATGAACGGAAGTAACTGATTTCTCATCTAATGCCAATAAAATCTTCGACCGTTCTTTTGATAGATATGACGCATCGTATAGAAACGTTGCAATGAATAATGTTTACGTGAAAATGCGACCATGCTGCTTGCCTGTTATGTATATTTCAATTATTTTGCGTGCTTGATCTTTGTAATCGATTAACGGTAGAGTTTCAACCTACCTGTCTTCAGCCAATTTTTAAAGATGTCTGCTTCGATTTGAGTGCACGTGCTAACCTTATTTACAAACTTATAATGTTCTGGAAGCGAACTTGTTTACAATTTTATGTATATTTCCATTTAAAAGGCCCCACTTCCTGGGCATTATATTGTGTCTTAAGTCAAGTGAAATTAGTATATATAAGATGAGGTTAACAATTGTTCATTTTAAGTTCATTCTGTGGAATCGTTTACTCTTGAGTTCAGATGTAATTTGACAGGAATTATTTTAGTTATTCATTCAAACTACAAAGTGCTCATTGACATTTTCGACTAAAACAATACTTTGGGATTGTTGTGAATTTATTCATTCAAAGACATTTTAGATTATATCAATGTGATACATCAAGACCTTTTGTACTTTTGTACATCAGCACATTCAGTACTCTTGGTACGTTAATTCATTTAGAACATTTAGTACTTTAGGACTTGTGATAAGATATTTAGGATTTATGTGGAGTTGATTTACACTATAAGATATTTAGGATTTATGGGGAGTTGATTTACACTATTAGATAATTAGGATTTATGGGGAGTTGATTTACACTATAAGATTTTTAGGATTTATGGGGAGTTGATTTACACTATAAGATAGTTAGGATTTATTGGGAGTTGATTTACACTATAAGATATTTAGGATTTATGGAGAGTTAATTTACACTATAAGATATTTAGGATTTATGGGGAGTTGATTTACACTATAAGATATTTAGGATTAATGGGGAGTTGATTCACACTAATGTATGTTCCTCCGATATTATCACTTTTGTATTCTAAAGGAAAAATTGTTTATTTTACAAAACTTGTAGGTTGCATTTCTTTCTGTCACATGGTTTTGGACGATAGAGTCGTAACACTGCAAAGCAACTATAAGAAACATCTCGTCCATGATTAATGATAGCACCATAATATATACTACATGACATTACAAGTTTTGAATGAAAACAAAACAAATAAAAGTATCTTGTTAAAAATGGGAAAACAATGATCTGTAACCGACATCTTTTATTTTAATTTTCGTCAAATAACAGCACAATATTTATATTTTAGTAGAAATTGTGACAGATATTTAAATTTGATATTGTGAAAATAAGATGGAATATAAACAGAGCATCAGTGATGATGATGTGATGATGACTGTTTAGCCGGAACCGTGGGATACGCTGGCAATCCGAAATTTGCCATTCAAAAGCAACACCAATGTTGATGCTTAATCGCACTTACTAATGACAAAACACGTGGTAGAGTTGTGGAATATTTCTACTTGCACACACTGCAAAGATAGCTTCATATTTAAAATTTATAAATAAATATCTCTTGTCTTCTTTCTTATCCAAACTCAGAGATTAGATTAAAAATTAGAGAAATAATATTTAAGTCCGGTTAACACGGCATCTTATGTATAATCTTCGCATCTTGATAATTTTGACCCCATGGGTCATTATTTTGAGAAATATTCGTGACAGGTCTACTCGTATTATATCCGGGAGATATCTTAGATAGGACAGGTTGTAACGTACAAAGAAAATGATCACCGTACAAAATGTATCTGAAATTTAGGTAGGCGGATGGTCGTAAGACGATACAAATATGGCAATGAAGCGTGATTTTATTCTTATTACATGGAATTTTATTTTAACTAAGTTCAGAGAAGTGGGCCACACTGCAAACTTCGGGACCTGAAATGGAGGAGTGGTACAGACTGGAAGTCTATTGATTGTGACGCTGGCCTTTTGGCATTTGCGAGTCGTGATGTTTATATCTCAGTTTAATACAGACATTCCGACTGGCAAATAAGCTGAACTATATCAAACATTATTAAATCAGCGTATCTATACAATCTGCTAGAAAAAAGGGTATCTTGCAAAATTGTCAGATTTTTGTCATAAAGAATTCAGCATCCAATATTTTCGCTTTACATGCCACGGTAAAAATCAAGTTCATACTTCGCCTTCGAACATTCAGTTCAATAGTTTGGGGCATTGTATTGAATATTGCAGGCTTGGATTCAACCTAAGATAAAAATATAAAATCGTATTTGTTTTATTGTTCTCTCAAAGTTACAGGATATCATGAAAAATAGACTTGGAGACCCAGACAACTGCACGATCGACAATATCTGGAAAATGCTGAATCAGACAGAGAACGATGGAGAAGATATTTTGATTGGTTACGATAATGTCTGTCTTTTGATTTGAAATAAGTTGATATTTACTTTAAAAGCGTTTTATGCCCATGGAAACAATTGTGTTGATAACTGACCTTGAAAGATGAACGAGGTTAGGAGGTAATTACTTAATATTAGAAATTCAGCTTAATATAAATTGTCATTTCCGACAGACGTGAGTCTTGAACGACTTAAGCTATTTTTGCTTATATTGCTACAGGCATCGTTTCTTGGAAAACAAAAATGATTATATAGAAATGTAAGACATTGATCATTGTTTAGGTTAATGTGATTTAAGATAATTAAGTATTACTACTACTACCACAACCACTACAACCACTACCACTACTACTACGAGTAAGGATATTGCGGAGGGTTCTTAAGTTCCAAAGCCAGTGGAAGTACTACAAGCTCATGTCAATCTAGAATCTCATCAAGAAGCTGCTAGGGAGGAATCCTGTCATATTCTACAAATGCTGCTACTAGTGTAGACATACAGTGGGTGAACTGTATATCTACCATTAATAATTATGATAATAATGCAATAATAATGATAATAACGAGGATTCCAATTATGTAATCGCCACAGAAATAACTTTAAAGTACGATTATGCATATATACAAGCGCACTCAGCAATCAATAACACGAAAATATCCTGTGTGCCTGTTCGTGTAACCACATCGTCAACGAAACTGATCACTTGGACACTTAACATCTGGCCACAGTTTGCAGCTTAAATATATAAATATTTGAAGTTAAAGGATAGACTTTCTAATTAAATCTGTAAAACAAAGTATGAAATAATCGCATTTTTACAAATATAGTATTGTTGTCGATTGATTTCCTCAATAACTTCTTATAGAACCATTCTCTTAACACTGCAAGAAATCTGTGTACCCGCACGGTAATAAATAAATACTTCATGGCAAGATTATTAAAACTAAGGAGCCCGTGATGTGACATACTTCAGATTTTGCTTAAATCCCAGATCTAGATTTACTAAAGCAAGAATTCGGATTAGGAAAAGGCGTAAAGCATATCCCTTCGGGTCCTTCATATTAAACCGTGGACAAATGGCCGCTACCATATAAATCTTCCTTCGAATGCAATCTTCCTTGGAATACACAACTTATCTTTATGGAAATTAACTCTAGAGATCAACAAATTACCCTAAAATATTTTTTTTTTTTTAAAAACTAATGTTATTGAAGTAAATGTTCGTAAATTAATGTCCAGATTAAGGCTACCATCAAATGTATACATTATTCAAGAGGCATTCAAATAAATCAAATTATTGCCATTCATTTTAATTAAATACAGCACTTTTCTTCACTCGGTAAAATTTAATATGATGTGCGAGCAGTTAGATCACGGTGAAAGAGCACTTACAATATTACCCTAAAGGTTTCTTACTGATTTACTATATGGCAATACCCTGATTTTAATAGTTTTAATCAATGTAATTTAAGTACTTTGCTCAAACCAGATATCCAAATTACAAAACAAAATTAACTTTGTGATTAGCATTGAGAAAAGTATCAATTAAGGTTTTTCTCCAGGAAAAGTCTGAATAAAAATAAGAAACAGACTGGCCTGGAAAGAAATGAGTGACAGAGATGAAAATTGGGATAAAATCTGTTTAATTCAGGTTGTAAAAGTTAGCGCTAGACATAGCTTGATCAAACTAAGAAGTATCAATTAGAATATAAGCAGATCTAATAAAACATCCTTCTGACTTGGTTTTCCATTGAAATAATTAGCTACAAGTATAGAACATGCTTGAAATAAGTGTGAAAAAGCAATTTGAAATTGTAACACATCTCTCAATACATTCATTTCATAGCCCAACAAAAATAACGTTTGGATTAGCAGACATATTTAGAATTGACTTTACAGTGAAAGTGTATGTCTCCTGTACGTGTATAAATAAATGCATGCTATGAAATAATGCTACAATTTATGTAAATATTTCCGTATAGATAGTAATTGCTGATTATGTGCTTTTATTTGAACAAATGGGGAAACTTTTACAAGCCGTTTCCATCTCTTAAGATTTAATCTCGATCTGGAAGGAAAAACGCCTATATTGTCTTTATATTCGACTTAAATCATAGTCTCGTTTTAATGGCTGACTTAATATTTTATCACTGCTCTCTCTGTCTCTCTCTCTTATATATATATATATATATATATATTGTTACGTATATGTAATTAAATTGCTTGTGTGTTAGTTTTAAAATTCTTTTTAATTTTATTTTTATTTTATTGTAATGATTATTTTCACGGGATTCGATATTTTTTTCAGTAATGTTGTTTACCTAAACCGTAAAAGGTGTTACATTGGCATTATTTTTAGTTCACCCTGGTGCGCGATAGTGTAAACGGTACGCGAAAATGATTGGCTATTTCCAAGGTCATTTCGTCTAGTCTGAATAAACAATGTTTTATTTTTAAATTTATTTCAGAGTGAGAGTAGATATGGGTTCTTGCTACGTGACGAATTACATTTTTCCTGTTGCGTCGTTCAGGTCTTAAGAGACCACGTGATCTATCTCGTGAGAACGGGATGATAATTTGGTTTGATATAATACCCTTTCTGAGCGCTTGTCAGTCAGTTATATTTTTTAAACATTAAAGGCTGGATGTGTTTTTATTGTTGAAACCAGATTGTTTTTGAAGTTCATTTGTTTTTTAAATTTAATAATTTATTCTCTAGAAAACCAAAGGAGTGTATTTTTTTTATAAAATTCTGGGAGAAAGAAATTCAGAGGAAATTTATTCTGGAATTATTCGGGAACATAAACTGTGATTCAATTGAAGAATTGTTGCTATTTGTACAAGACCACATCTGACGTCATCGCCTTCCATATTGGAATATCGTCGAGATTCGAACCTGGATTCTAATATAACTATTTAGTGATAGGACTTGTATTTTTCATTCTTAGGGTTAAATTTTGGATTATATTCACAAACCGTAAGACCTATTTCCAATTTTTACATTGTTTTCTAGGGAAATAAATTATTTTGTTAAAATATACAAAGCTTGTTGACTTCACTCTTTTCTCTTGTTATTATTGTACGAGCCTACAAGTAACAATATATATATATATATATATATATATATATATATATATATATATATATATATATATATATATATATACAGAGAGAGAGAGAGAGAGAGAGAGAGAGAGAGAGAGAGAGAGAGAGAGAGAGTTTGTAACCGTTATATGGTTTTAAACAAAGTAACAGAAAGAGCCATTTCCACCTAGGTTTGTAAATGTTAACTAATAATTTCATTGTCTAAGTTTTAACATGAAAATTTAAGAGGAACTTACAGTATTATGAAGTAAAAAATAATCCTAAATGTTATGTCACAAGTCTAACAGATTAGAGTGTTCCAAATGAATTCCAGTTTCTGAATGTGCTGATGTACAATATCTTTAAATATGCTAAAGTACCAGCATCTGCATACAGATCTTAAAACAAGAATATAGGAACTAGGAATGAGTCAATTATTTTTGTCTTAGACCTTATCTACATCCGCACGATGGCATTACGAATCTAAGTCACAATACTTCCTATGTGACGTATGTATTGCAATACAACCCGCTTGACCTATTCATCTAATGGGAAATTACCCCAAACAGGTTCATTATACAGAACACAAACCCAAATAAACAACCAATTTACGGCTCATTATCTGATTCTGATCTGTCCAAATACGTCTATGAAATTCTTTCGCAATTTTCTTTTTCACTGACTGGCTGCGATCGTGCGAACATTTTCCTTACACCGCCTTCTGGAACGTTTAGGTTTTACTATTACTATCAACGTTTTTGCGGACATTTTTCGAATCAATTGCCCAAAGGAAATTGGAGAAACAAAAGTCATGTCTGTCCGAATATGGACAATTCACCTCGCTGAAAAATGGCGTTAAACCCAAACAAGAACAAAAACAAGAACAAAAAACTAAATTACGGGTATAGGTCAATTAATAACGGGCATGGTGGAGGTGTGGGCGGTACAAATAGCACGGAATCCACCCTATATACAAGATTGGTTTCAATGTTAACTTATTGGAGAAAATAAACTCACCTCTGCTGAGAGAAGAATGTGGTCATAAACAGATCTCCAACTGACACAACGTTATTCAACTACAGCTTGTTTACGCGGTCAAATGGTTCAAACGATGTAATGTTTCTTGTTATATGATGCAATTCCGACTCTAAATTAAATTTGTCTACGTCTGTTGTAGTCTACTGCTCCAAGTAAAATAATGTTAATATCTGGTCACACATACATTACAGTAAATTTGGAGTTTCTGTATGCAGCAATATTCCCTTCACATGAATATTCGACAACAATTGATAGCTAGCAGTACAGACGTCCGACAGAGTCAGACCCTTTGACATCGCCCTGACCTTCCATTGAATATTCTGTTTTCAAAAAGTATGCTGTCGATGCATCAAGTGTTGCATTTATTCGGAATGATAGTTGCTCTTTGAACAATAGGTTGTAAAAAGTATATTGCTAAATGTTACTGGTTATAGAACTAAGCAAAAGATTTGAATAATGGATGGGACTATCTTTTACGCGCAACAAACGAAAGGTTAAATTTAGCCTGCACTGTGCCATGGTGAGACAGTATTATAAGGTATTAAAAAAAATAAAAAAAAAGATCAAAAAAAACATTTGACCAAGACAAACGAGATTCTTCTAGAAAAATCATCTCGCTCTGGTAGAGTCTGCTTAAATAGTAAAACTGGATCTAACTTCACCCATATGGTTTTCCTTTTTAAGTCCAGACTTAAGAAATGTATTGGTTGACTTTGCCTCAGGCTTAAATATCAGGCAATATGTACTATGGCTTTTAGACTTAAATATCAGGCAATATGTACCATGGCTTCTAGACTTAAATATCAGGCAATATGTACCATGGCTTCTAGACTTAAGTTCAAGTAGTGACTTAAGTTCTGTTGGTGAAATGCAAACCTAAACTATATGGGACGTGGTGTTGGGACTGGGTGGTGGCGGAGAAAAGATTAAATTATATATATAAATGCTGCTCTTTTAAAACATCGGGAGATATGTATTAATATGTACTCTTTAAGGCCTTGTTTAATTTGAGCTTTCAGGTGTAAAGGGGAACACAGCCATTTAAAACTTTTGACCAAACAATATACTTCATTCCAGTACGATAATCATGGTGCTGTCATGCTGGCGATGAATTGTAAGGCGAGACAGTTCGTTATTCGTCTCATTAAGCTTTGCTAGAGGCCATCACAGGGCTTATTATGCTACCCATACAAAATTAGAAAGTCTTCAGCACGGGAATTATCTCCTACTGTCCATTACAAGGAATCTCAGATGCAATCATTCTCCTGAAATTCATCAATCGTTATTATGAAGCTGAAACAAGGGGAGGACAAACATGACTGTGAGGTTCAAATAAAAATCAAAATTAAACGTTAAAAACTCTGTCCACCACACTTTGAATTGATGTTATTAGTCGTGAGTAATGTTGGAAGAATTTACTTTGAAAAAGTAGCTTTTAAAGCTGAGACCATTGCTAAGTTTGAGTTGGGAACTGAGTCACCCAGTCATAACTTATTAGTTTTGAAGAGACACTGTGAGTCCTAACTAAACCTCAAACTCTAGCATTGAGGTATATGTTTTCAGACAGGTTTTGGTATTTTAGTGGTTGAAAATGATGTGCTTATGATTACCGCAATGCTCTCAGTCCGTCATACATCGTTTGTCGCGTGTAATACTACATGTGCTTCGTCCATCACTCTTCCTATGTCGTCCATCCGCCAATATTTAAAATATGGCATTTCGCCTTAGAGTAGATCGACCAGATTAGATCATACAAAAAATATTTTAGCATCATGTCTTTATTAATTCTGCCTAAATTAAAACTCTGGATACTCTACCCTACTCACCAATCACAATTTGATTTAGAAAACAATAACAGATAAATAGCATTTGAAGCAGCAAATACACTCAGATTGCTAGAAATAGTAGTAGTAGTAGCGTCAGAGGCAACTCTGTATCAAGCTGTGCTTCAACTACTATTATTATTATTACTACTACTACTACAACTAATATTAGCACAAATAGGCTTTACTTCGAAATCAACAGATGTGCAGAGAGAGAGAGAGAGAGAGAGAGAGAGAGAGAGAGAGAGAGAGAGAGATAAG
>JAECUM010065483.1:0-16359 GCA_016617855.1 Megalonaias nervosa | reverse complement strand
CAGTTCTGTGTGTGTGTGTGTGTGTGTGTGTGTGTGTGAGAGAGAGAGAGAGAGAGAGAGAGAGAGAGAGAGAGAGAAAGAGAGAGAGAGAGATGTAAGAGGAATAGTTTTTCTTATTTTAATACCAGATATAATTCAATAAGCGGCGGGTTTATGTTTTGTTGTTTTATATCCAGTGCCGGATTACCCATTAAGCACACTAGGCGCGTACTTGGGGCACCAATCCAACAGGGGCACTAGAAAAAAATTCAGATTAATTGTTGATGATAAAATTGAATGAATTATACATGACCATTTCGATCTGCATGTACGAGTATTTTGATTTGGAATGATGGCAACACTGGTATTTTCCCACTTTCTTAGCTTTTAATATTTATTTTTTTTTTTTAGTTTCACGGGGGGGGGGGCACTGTAATATATTCAATGCTTAGGGCACTGGAAGGCCTTAATCTGGCACTGTTTATACCACAAGATGAAATATCCAGTATTTTGCACAGGAACGGTGATTTTCTTTTTATTGTATACAAAACATGTTCCTGTTGAAAGATTCTATTCACTCCAGCAGGGCTGATGACAAATATTTCAGTGATTTAAGAAAAGGACAGGCTTGGGTTGATCTAACTTGATGCAATAAATTACATTTTTGACACGTAGTTTCCCACTGTTCCAGTTTGCTATTGTGAATCTGCCTTCAGATTCATTTCTTCCTCTTTGTCACTGATAGATAGAACCGTGGGTTCGATCCCCGGCCGAGTCATACCAAAGACTTATAAAAATGGTACTAACAGCTGCCTCGCTTGGCGCTCAGCATTAAGAGGTTAGTGTTAGGACTGTTCGGTCTGGTGTCAGGAAAATGTGACTGGGTAGGACATCATGCTACGTGTCTGCGGCATGATATCCCAGTGCTAGACATCACTATAAACTGCCACGCTGCAGACATCGTAGCGATATGACTGAAGGATTGTTAAAGCTACGTTAAAAATCCAAATCACACACACACGAAGTCTTCAAAGCTGTCACTTATAAATAGGGCATTTTGTACCTTGCAGTCTTCAAGGCTGTCACTTATAAATAGGGCATTTTGTACCTTGCAGTCTTCAAGGTCATACATATATCATAGAACTGGCTGATTTGTATTATTTGTCAATGTTTGCAATTAAAATCAGAACTTTTTATTACAGAAACATTTACTGTGGTTCAGTAATGGCGCAGACAGTTATGCCTTTCAAATTTTATTGCATTTGTCCAGCGGAGGGTGGGAGAACTCCCCCTCTGGATTTCACCTCTAAACATGTTTGTGTCTACTTCCGTAAAACTCAATAGCTGACCGCTACATGTTTGCCCCCCCTCCCCCGTCTCCCCCCTCCATAATTCTGCGGGTGCCCCTGAACACCCACTATGCATTTCAATATTTATTTTATGTAATTAAGGTCTCAATTATGGAATCATAAAATTTGATCAATATATAGAAGAATAAACACCACTACCTGAGAGAGGAAAAGGTGTGAATAATGAAAATTCTTAGTGTGCAACATGTATCGCACAGACTAAAAATTTTGTATCTCAAGAACAGAATAAAATGTGTCCTGAAACAGTATGCCACAGATATTTAGCAGTATTCAAACATTGTATTTTACAAAATCATACTTGTAACACAGCGTATACAAAGAACTGATTTCAATCATTAGATTTAAGTTGGTTTTCCCCGATAATATTCTATCCAATTTGTTTACCTTAAGCGTTGTTTCTATTGTAGACATTTCAAACATGAAGACCAAATTTGTTTTTCTGCTTCATTATGACAGAATGATGATGGCAACGATGACTATGTTGTTGTTGTTGTTGTTGTTGTTTTTGTTTTGCTTGTGATAATGAATATTATTGTGATGATCTTGGTGACGGTATAATAAACTGCCATATATGATGATATAATAAAACAGTTGATCACGCAGTGAATTGTTCCTCTTGTTGTTGATGATGATGCCGAAATTTATGACGATTGCTGTTGATGATGCCGATGATGATAACAACTGAATAATGAAATATTAGTTACCTACTTAGATGTTGAATATGACGTCCCATACAATATTCAGTACATATACCGATCTTTTTATAGACTTTGTCATTATTTGTACTATCTGTATGTTATCACATCATGTCCAAAAATCTTCTCTAACCAGTACGATATTATACGAAAGAAGTAGTGTCATTATGACGTTTTTGCCTTTCTTCTGCCTTTATATTCATGATATACGTCACAGCCTCTATCCCCATGACTTCTGCCCATTTTGGCAAGCAAGCCATATAGTATGTGCAACCCATGGACTATTGTCTGTAAATCCGCTACGCGGTTTCTTATTTGTGCTCGCTTGTATTTAACGAGTAGCGCGGTTCTATTTGATTTCATCTCTCAGCTGTTGTTCCGCTTCAATTATTTTTTTCACGTCGATAAAACTGAGGGTCTATATCATAGTTCTTATTTTAATTACAAAATCGCGTAGTACAATTGCACGACAGGCAGTGGTGGTGCGAGCAATTAGTAATTTGTTTCCACGTATTGTTTTGTTTGTAGCATTAGTATAATCAACATACTCTTTGATATAAGCGACTGACACGCCGCTGTCTCTGATTCCACTATTTTCAGTGATTTCAGCCAGGTTCTTTGCTACAGCGCCATTCAACTGGGCAATAATATCTTGAATGTCAACATTAGACATTTGCAGTTTCCCAATTTGATCTTCAAAATTCACGAGCTCACCTGGGTCAACACCAAAAACAACACGTCTAGTAAACTCAGTCGAATCCGCTTTGGTTGCAAATCGGCTCAGATCCACATCAGCACCGTGTCGTCGGGTTGGGTAAAGTCAGTAAATGTTAATAGACAGGTTGTATATTATTAAAAGTACTTTAATTTGAATTCAAAAAGTGTTTATGCGGGGTTGGTGAACGCTCAAGTGCACGCAACGCGTGAACAACAAGATGACCGCATATGAGACCATTCAACTGAGTTTGTACTGGTATAGTTGAAGAAAACATTGATTTTTGTCCATCGCCCTTTGTTAAATAATTAACAACTTCAACGGGTGGTGCAAGTTCATACGAGTCAAAATACAAACGATTTCGAGGTGTCATCACCTATGCAACACAGTGAGTGTCAGGTCCTGTTGTCAAATCCAGGTTTACAATACCGGTTTCACGTGACTATTGATGTAAATTCATTTCACATAAAGACACCACGAAAACGTTTACAGATTTACCATTGCGAGTAAATCAAAATTCTTCAATGGACGTGTCAACAGCATGATCTTCTGCATGTTATACGGGGTAATCGAAGACCTCTTCCCGATGGTTTTCGACGACTCGTTCATGGTAATTGAATGCCTCTTCCTTTCTTATGTACATTGTGCGTCTGCGGTCTATATAATTCAATGGTCCACCACCAACCGCCTTTTTCAGCGCCATCCCGGATGCAGTTCCAACAGCCCATAACGACGCAGCTTTTTCAACCGCTGGAGCCGCTGATACTAACAACACTTGAATAGCTGAAAGGAATGAAAATATTCCATCAGTGTTTTGCATTTGTGTCACCGCTGACTTGGATAATTTTAATGTCACAGGGGTGTTATTGTGTTTGTCCGCATTAAACTGAGTGAGATGTGTTTGTGTCAACCTCACGGGGACATTTTCGGTCAATTTTGATGAAGAAAGATTCAATGTGACCCCACAACCGTTTTTCATTGCGTTTTTATTTTCCCCAGTTGATTTTCACTAAGGCCGACCTTCACTTCGTGATAGTACATTATTATTTAACAATGTAACTGGTTTAATTCAGAATTTTCCACAGGTGCATCGAGGACCAGCATTCGGCCACAAGCAACCTCCAACAACAGAGTCTTGTCAGAAAGTATCACAGCATAACATCGCTAACTACACGCTGATGAAAAGTAATAAATCGAGTACAATGTCATGAAGTCGTGCTGGGACATTTGCAAACCAGTCTCGATGTTTTGATGATGGTCCATATACAATCACAGATTGTGATATGCACGTTCAGTATAATTAGTTTCAAAGTTAAGTCGAATTTCTTCAGAGGGTTCCTGATGACAATTTAACCGCAGTGAAATTTCACCCACTTTTAAGTTGTCAAATATAAACTTATTCTGTTCTTGGTCATTGTCTTGATTTCTAAGCTGAAACGCAAGGGATACTTTTTATGGTTGAGAATCCGCATTATCAGATGTATCCTTGATGTGCATCATATTTGGACCATCTGATCTCGTGTTTTCATCGCTCTATCTGGCGAGTCCGAGAATTGTCGTGTCAATTTCTACATTGTCAGAATTGATTCGATTTCCTTTCTATCGATCGAATAACGTACGCTGTTGAACATCGCAATGATACCATCGTTAACAAATCCAACTGTGGTATTGGCAAGATAATCCATAACGCCATCATCATTCAGTACCAGTTTTCCCTCAGTTTCCAAGAATGCTTCACATGGAAGAAACAAACCTAGACCTGTTTTGCACTTGTAATTCTATTTTTAGTTGATTAGGGTCCCTGGCCGGTTATGAATAATACTGAAAATATCTTTTACTGCGACCCACCAACATAGGCGCGCCCATGTCAAATATGGGATCTGATATATCTTTGAACTGAGCCATTTTTTTTATACATTATAATACCTTTTGCGAGACAATTGTAATCCGCATCCCATTAACAGATTTGCAACAAACAAAATCAGACAGTCGTCGTTGAGCGGCTGCACTAATAATTATACCAATCGCAAATGGCATAGTTTCTGTCTATGGTAATGTAACCGCTTTTGATGTGCTCGAATCACTGATCGATGTAGTCGATCTCGAAACGATTGAGCCGCTTGCAATTTTAGTTTTTTCGTCCGTTCCACAGCAACGTTTTTGATGCAATCAACGACTTGCATTGTAACTTATTTAACGATTGGTACAGCGCACAAGGTCAGAGCCCCGAGCCCCAGAAAAAAGCGGAGATCTAATTGTTGGTCTACTTTTTTACTATGAATAGCAAAATGTCCACCATCAATAATCTTTCTGGATTCCAAAGCCGCGTCAGCGATGAGCCTCCGAAGCTTATGTTGTTCGTTATCACGGGCAATATCTACTTGGATTCGTTTCCGATGATCCTCAGTGGTTTTTGCAAACAAAGCATTGTTCAGGAGTTTAAAGAAATCTTTCTCAGACTCGTTTGCAGTCGCTGTCCGCAGATCGATATTCATGTGAATATAAGAGGCCATCCAAGCGCACTGGCGAAATTCAAGAACTTGATGAACCTTGGTTACACGCATACCCAATCGCAAGTACAACTGCAGATTTTATACGTGTAATACACAATTGTTTCGCACTAAGACTTATTACTAGCTTAGTACATTCAATAAATTTACGTCTGGATTCATTCACCCTTGTGCACTGATACGGGGACAACCGCGTACCGGGCACCGACAACGCTTCTGCTGCTAACGGGTAATCGTTGTGTACATCATGCAAATGTTCCTAATATTCGAAATCAACTTCAAAGAAGTATCTTTGGTCACTGCTGATCTTGTAATCATTTACGTGCCTCTGTATGTCAATGTATGTAAGATTAATCCACTTAAACCCACCGACAGATCACGGTTGCATCATTGGCCAGCCATAAAGGTTATAGGTACCTAGATACATGATGTAACTGTTAGGTGCAGCGGGGTCATAGAATTATCTACGTTTGGGTTAAATCCCATTGAAATCCCTCCACAAAGAGAGTGTTCAACAAATAGATCTTGGTCAATATTAGTGTGCAATTTCGGTTTTTGACAAAAACGCATCCCAGGCCATTCCGGTGATGAGAAGTAATGTGCAGGTTCTTAAATACGTAAGCGAGCAACAACACATCAGATACAAATCATGATAATTACCCATGGTCTTGCATTCGAATGCGGACCAAACTTTGTTTGCATTCGCGTAATTTTTACTGAGATACCTTCGCGAGACAATGATGAATGAAACGCTTCTACTGGTGGCAACTGCGTTTCAGCAAATTTGTCCTCATAACACATGTATTCGTATGGATATACACCTTTCCTCGTGACCAGATCAATGTTTGGGCTGCTAGCTCCCTCGGGATAATACCTACGAGTGATTGCGAAGATTTTCACCGTTAGATTACATGCGTTGTGTGCGGCTCCTATGTACGCGCCAGTGATGTGATAACAGTGACGAGATTTTTATCGGTGAAAATAATAGTTTCCTCACAAATGTAGCAATTAGTGGCCGTGGATAACTCACAAATGTTATCGTGGGTCATTATTCTGTCTGCTGGTGAATAGAGCTGTTGTCGAATCTATTTCGCTGTAAAATATTGATAGATTTAAGAAACATCTCAACTGAATCCCAGCCACAATACAACATTGGTAGTTCAGTTTTCTCGTTGCACATAACCATAGTAAAATTCATGGTCAGTGAGCAGCTCTTGGATGTTTAATACATGCATACAACATCTGCAGGGCTAGATTTAGGCATAGGCTAAGAAGCTACAACTTAAGGCCTCAGAGTCTGAAGGGGCCTCTCAAAATTTCAGAATTTCTTGTACAGCTTTATTCTCTGTTAACACTTACCAAATAAGGCCTCTACAGCTTCCAATAGCTTAGGGTCTCACCATGTCTAAATCCGGCCCTGAACATCTGCATAGAAAGTTCTTATGTGCGTACTTGCTGTATCGGTTAAGCAACCAGGCAAGATATTATGCGTAGTGCGATATCGACTCCATATTATGCGTAGTGCGATATCGACTCCATATTATGCGTAGTGCGATATCGACTCCAAATCTTTCATATCGCTCAGTAACAACGAATAAATCTGGATTAGTCCATGATGTCCATGTCGGAACAGTGCAAGCGGATAAAAGCCTTTATCCCAAGTAAACAAATTAACAGCGATACCTGGATTAAGTGTTTCTGATTTATTCAGTGTGACCTTGGTAACCTGCTTGGAAAATTCGATATTGCCAAAATTGTGTTCACCCAGGTGGTGCCGGTATTTTCGAGGCTGGTCTTTATTAATATTTGCTGGATAAAACGCTGACAAAATTGCCCATTCAAAACATCTGCTATCAAAATTATTTACATTTATCACTGACATTGGCGTCCTGCATTAAGAGGTTAGTGTTAGGACTGATCGGCCTGGTGTCACGATAATGTGACTGGGTGGGCATCATGCTACCTGTCTGTGGTATGATGCCCAAGTGTTGTTAAAGCAACGTTAAAAATCCAAATCACACACACACACTCACACTGACCTTAGTGGAACCAACGCTGATGTTGGTATCTAACTTAACTGGATCCATGAAACTGTTGATATGGAGAGATATGTCGCTTGATTTGCACACCTCTTTCGAGAGTCCATCCCGACCTTCATGGGTGTATTTTTCCAGCGTTTCGAGAATTTTTCAATGCTTTTGTCGTTTTCATCATTGATGGCGCCGGTGTCGCTACGGTTCAAGATTGTATGAGCACCGCTTTGAATCCACGGTGTAGTAGTTTTAAATCCATCCTTGTCACGACTATGTTGCATAATCAGATGCGCATTAAGAGCAATACCTGCTTTAACTCCAGAGTGACCAGAGCGTTGTAACACCGATGTGATTCCATGAATCATACTTATTAACAGTTGTCGAACATTTTTGCCTGGTTTGTATATGTGTGTGGAATAATTGCCACGTGAGTTTCTAATTCACCACTATGCGTATGAAATATAAATTCAAATACTTGTGATTGCTTTGCTTTTTCACGAACATACTCAGCAGCTTCAATAGCAATAGCAGATGCAATGCGTTTTCGTTCATCCTGATGGCGGTTTTGTTCATCTTCAATACGACGACGGTTTTGTTCAGACGCTTCTAATAATGCAAGTACGTAAGCTTTTCTTGCACCTCTTGGTATTAGTATATTACGCTCATGAGCCAATTGTTTCAGTTGTTGTACAGTTGTTTTCTTTGAAATCGTTGTTGCAATAGCAACCAGTGTTGGATTAGCAATCGTTACTGTATTAGCAACCGATGGTGGATTATGGTGATCCAGTTAAATGATGGGTCTCAATAATTCGAGAATGTCAGCCTTATGTATACCGCTTGGTATTCGCATTCCGTGCTGCTGTGAGATTTGTTTTAGCTGATGCGCAGTTGGCATGCTTATAGAAAAGCAAATCCTTCTATGAGGAGTTCGCCAATAACTCGTTTTTATTTTTGTACTCTACCAGGATCAGAAACTGCAATCGCTTCAATCCTAGCTATTATTTCATTTATTTTATTTCTGCATCAGTATTGGGTGTTTGTGCAGTCACAAGTGTATGTGCAGTCACAGGTGTTCGTGCCATTCTCTGACGTCGAGCGTTATAATAATAACGAACAGATCTATATGGTCGACAAAGATGATTATGTGATTTCACCCCGATAATCCATTTAAAACATGGTCGAGTACCAGAGTTAGTACGTAACACCAGCAAATGTGTTTTACAATATTCGTAATGACATGTTATGCCGCAGAGTTCAAATTTGACAAGGCATGCGCCTTCTCATTTGTTGCGTCCCAATGCCATTGGGCTTTTTATATACTTAAAAGTTTATTCAATTGAAAAATCCACATATCAGGACTCATAAATGGATTTAAAAACTTTTTTCGTTTCGTTGAACATAGATATCCGTTCCCGCTGTTTTATCTCCTTCTCTGCATCAAATGGTACACTGAATTTGAGGCTTGGCGGATACAGAACGTTACAGTGACCATAACGCGACTTTATGGTAATTCGTACTTTTAAATCAGGCTTACTCAAATAAAAAATCTTGTTCGATTTTGAATCAACATAAAACGTTGCAAATGTAGATGTAATTCATATGCAAATGTAGATCAAATAAATTCCAACTTACTATCAGTCCAACGTAACTCAAATGACCCGTCATTGATTATTTTATTACACCAACTCGAATAAAACCAGACTTTGTACGTTTGTATGCAATAACATGAAATGTCTTTCAGAGTTAGTAAATTTCCTCAATAGTTTTTACTTCGTTACTTTTAGTAAGAGCCTCTGAAAATTGTTGTTGTTGTTGTTGTTGTTGTAGGGCTTAACGCCATTTTTCAGCACACGATAGGCTATACATGGCGGCCAGTATTAATGGTGGAGGAAGAAACCGGGAAATCCGTGGAAAGAACCACCGACCCACGAGAAGCTACTGGCAAGCTTTCTCACATATCCACATTCGCCTAATCTTAGACTCGAACCAACGCAGACAGAGGTGAGATGGCAGTGATCCGTAACGGACAGCGCTTTAGACCACTCGGCCACTCGGGGCCCCCTCTGAAAATTGTTTCCGGTGCTTATCTTCGCTCCTCTTCTTCGTCTTTAGTAGATTAACGCCATATTTAGAGACCTCCATAAATTCGTTCAAAATATCATTAGCGTCAATCTTACGTTTTGCTATTACACACCACGGTAATTCGTCAATATAAAATGAGATTTCTCTATCCAAGCTGTACTTTTAAAATTTGTTCTTCAAAATTATTGGCGCGTGACTAATTGTAAGTTGTTCCAAATGAAGTTTTACGTTGAAGATAATGTGTGTAGTCCATACCAGTTACAACGATTTCCAAGACATCCCCAGATAAACCCCTAGCTTGCCAAACGACATACTAGAAGGTCCAGAGGTCACTTGAAATCAGATACTCTTAAACAATTATCTGTGCCATGTATCTGTAACTGACGTCGACATTACATTACCAAATTAACTTACTTACTTTCATATTTCACCAACTTAGACTCGGTTGTCTCCCCAGTTATTAAAATATATTCTCTGGAACTTGGAATCGAACCAATAGTGTTGTGTTTGATAGCAAGACTACTAAGCTTTCAGCAATTTTCTGTGTTACTACAGTAAAATCAAAACCTCTTATGTCAATTTAAGAAATTTATGGAAAACATGCAAGTGCCTCCTTCCTCAAATCAGCTAATATCGAAAATATACGCCAGTTTAAGTTACCATGGATAATACTATGCGTATTCACACATGGTCTTGTGTGAAGGTAAGCGTACATAGTCATAAAATAGTAATTTTAGGTCTATCTTATATTCGATAGTGTGATCACCAGTAAATATTCCAGGTAGTTTTCGATACTAGCAAAAATAGATTTTGTTCTAACCCCGTGCATATTAAGCTTGTATTAAGTTCGCTTTGAATAAAAGCACGCAAAATGTAATACATTGCTAAATTAAATTAAAATATCTTATTTCTCTCTGAATTTAAGGCACATTAAATTGACTGTTTTGATTTCAATCTGCACCGTTTAGAACTGGTTCATGTATTACAGCAGCGAGTTTTTATAATATATATATATATATATATATATATATATATATATATATATATATATATATATATATATATATATATATATATATATATATCTTCGATCAAGACAGCACTGCTGTAGAGTAATTATACCGTATACAGCCTCAAGAACGTGTCTGCGTTTGACACGTTCGTGAATTAATAATAAACGGGATTCACATAGTATGTAGCTGGCTTGCCAAATTGGCACAAGTAACGGGCGATGTTGCTTATATATACATGAATAATATATACATGAATACATATGCAGCCAGTATATTGTTTCGATATCTAAATGAATCCATACCCAGACACTATGTATGTATGTATGTATGTATGTATGTATGGGTATCTTTCTGTCCCTCCATCTGCATATGCAGGGAATGTAATCTGTCTTTTCCGCTGAATCATGTGAAAGCTGAATAATAATAATAATTTCCCTCTTGCATTACTTGCTTATTACTTGCTGAAATATTCTTTTGACCTTAGTATACATATACATACCTACATATACGTGAAAACTTAAGCATACACATACATCGTTTTGCCAATAAGCTTCGTATCTTAATTTTAGTTGAAATATACCTATCGTATGGACATACCGTTCAAGAAAAATATTAAGATTTGTGCATTAAATTGATAACTGGTCCATTATATAAATTATTAATGATTGTGGAGCAAAGATTTTGTTTTCTATTTGCCGAATTAACCACTGCTGTAATAAACAAATTCCAAATTTACTATTAAAAAATCTCCACGTTCTCTGTCGCAAAAAGAGTTGTTCTGCTGCGTAAACTACACCATATGTCAGAATCAGTTAACATCAGTCTACGCTAAAAACAAAATAAATTTCCTTGTAAACGATCTTCATTCTGATTTCATATTAACAGGCAATTATATAAAGTGATCATCGAAAAAGAAAGATTGATGCTTTGTAGTTGTTATATCAATAAAATTACTGAGGTTTGAAGCGTTTAACGTCAACGTTTGTTGAAATTCTCAGACGCTTTTTTGACTGACCGATACTAAACCCAAAACAAGTTTATAAATCAAAACGATTAGAGCGGAACGTAACTTTACCTGGTAGGATCACCGCTCGAAAATCATTTCAAGTTTAAAGTATCGTCTGCTACATTGATACCTTGTGCCTTGAAAGAGCTTTACAAAGGAATTCCAGTGATTGTGTACTTTGTAAACAAAACGCAATGGTAAATTATGTTCGTACAGTTATAGTCACTTCAATATCGATGAGCTTACATTGTTACAATTTGGTTTCAACGGCTTAGAAAATTGCAGTTACACACAGTTATTTTGTTGTTCCTGTGAAACGGTTTATGATAATTTCAGAAAATACGTCCAACTACATTTTGCAGTTTTTCGGAAATAACTTTATTTTTTATTTGCAATGTCATAGAAAAGTGTCAGTAACTACGTTTGTTCACGATAACTATCATGATTTCTCAAAAAAATGTCCCATCTCAATAGACCATACATTTACGGCTCTGGTTGGATGACAGTTTATCAAATTTTGTAAACCACACCAACATATGCATAATGTGGAGTAAATTTATATAAAGTGTAATTATCTACTGACTTAAGATGGAATAGATTCACATAAAGTGTAATTTTCTATTGACTTAGTGTGGAATAAATTCATATAAAATGTAATTTTCTACTCACTTAATGTGGAATAAATTCATATAAAGTGCAATGTTCTACTGACTTAATGTGGAATAAATTCATATAAAATGCAATTTTCTACTGACTTAATGTGGAATAAATTCATATAAAGTGCAATGTTCTACTGACTTCATGTGGAATAAATTCATATAAAGTGCAATGTTCTACTAACTTAATGTGGAATAAATTTATACAAAGTGTAATTTTCTACTAACTTTAAGTGAAATAAATTCATATAAAGTGCAATTTTCTGCTGAATACTTTACTTACGATAAAATCACACGTGAGTGCATTATCATAACTATGAAGATACGACAAGAGGCCTTATCCGCTTTAATATCATGTCTTGATATTTGACGATTCTTTTGTCTGCATGATCGTATAAAAGGAAAAAAAAAAGAAAAGATTTATTCGAAAAACAACGTTTTAAATTAAATCCCACTATATGCAAAATGTGCATTGTGCATGTAATTACTATCACAGCTGCGAAATCAGGAACTTCGTTGCGAGGAAGGAGGAGGCAACACAAGTTGGCAAGGGGGTCTGTAAGATCGAATTCACGCCAGGCTCCCCCAAAGCTTCTGCATTTCAATGGCGTAATTTTAACAGTGTAGATATAAAGAAAACTTACTCTGATCGTTGCAAATCACAGACGATAATCCGCTACACTCTTTTAGCGCCTGTTGCCCGCTGTGCAAAGGTATCTTCTTTTCTCGTGAATATGCATAAAACCTTCTTAACCAATCAAAGCGAGCGCGAGTAAATGGCCTTAGGTCACAATTAATAGTTCCAGTTCAGTACCCACGAATGTAGTCCCAGTCTATTTTTAGATCATTTTTTTCCTGTCTCCGTTTGGTGGTGATACAAGAGTTAGATTTAGGCATTCTTGGTAAGGATTTAAAGGCAATTGTTTATTCTTCAGAATATGAGCTTATGGTGTGGTTGTCTATGTGTATTTCGGCGACAGTGCACAGTGAGTAATAAGGCCTTGGTGATGATCCGGAAGTGAAATCTGTGTTCCATTGCATGGTGTTTTGTTTACAATTCAGCCTCTCAAAAAAATGCAGGTCAACCCCTGACAAGAACTTCACCATAAAGTCATCTTTGAAGGTATTTTAGATTAACATATGATTTGTATTGATTGTCACACAGTGGAAAGTTCAGTACTGAGAAACAAATGTAGAGAATATATAGTAAAATTAATTGTGTTCTATGGCCAAATGTTTCTCACCATTGTGACCCAATATGACCTTTCACGCTGTTTAAATGAGCCAATCAAAGTTTTTCTTCCATGAACAGTCACTTATCGATCGACAAAGCGGGCACTTCTGTTGTGTTGGACATTGCTACACTATGATTTTGATAGCGTATTTTTGTTTATGTGCACTCATGAAAAAAAGCATATCTCCGTACAGGCAGCCGTGGGTGACAATGAACCTGAGCGGATTTTCGCCAGTGACTTGCGACGATGACTTAGGTGGCAGGGGACAGTTCCGTAATTGGCTCCTTGCAAACTTCTTAACTTAAGGCTATGGTGTGACTTTTTGAGCTATGATTGTGTAATAATTAAAGATATAGCTATATTTGTGAATTTGGTCTTTGCGGCTCGCGTTGTTCTTGAAAATGAGATGAGGTATGTACACCTCATGTACTCAGTGCACAGTATGTAGCCAGCAAAATACCAATACTCGGCTAGGAAGCAGAGCTAGCCACTTATTGCAGTAAACACGTTGGTTCAAGCAAAGTAGAATATCTAAAAAAAACTGCCCCAGTGACAACTATTTTGAATTGTATCAAGCTATTAAGTACACATTGTTTTTACAAAATTTTCACCTAGGAAAATGTCTTGTGTTTGCATTGTGAGCATCACATGTTCTCAAAAATGGCCTTCGGACATGAAAAATGCATTATTAATTTAGGGGTGGGGTGCATCAACATTTTATTCTATGAATTTCCACTTATTTGTCAGTTCAAGTGAATAATATTCTTATGTTTTGCTTTATTATACCTATCCAAAAATATGGACCTTTTTGACCTCGCTCACGTATTATTTTTATGAATTTTTATCTTAAGTAGGTGTATGCAACATCAAATTTGTCCATTAAAACAGTCCCTTCCACCCTTGCTGAAGGAAACATTCTTCTTTAGAAGGGAGAGAGGCACCCCCTCCCGTATTATGAAAAGTGATTTAGTCGTATGTGGTAGACTAAAATGGTATGCTAACGGTTAAACAAAGTCGTTTAAAGGCACAATAGTGCAAAGTGTCTGTAATTTTATGAATTTTAAAGATCATGAAAATAATGAAATGTGTCAAATTATAAGCTGAAAAAATTCACAAAAACCTAGAGTTTGTGAATATTCAATTAGATAATCGATAAATAAACGAGAGAAAATGAATTTTTGACGAGGCCCGCTTTAACAGAAACTTGTAGGTCACGAACTGTTACGGAAACCCCACGTGATCACAAAAACGGGTACGTCATCTTCGTCTAGTGGGCGGCTTAGGAGTCACGTGGTTCTAATTTAAATATCTACTATAAACAAAAATGGCGGACGCACGTGAGAGTAAAAAATGTGAAGGTCGCCCGCGCTTGTCGTTTACCGAGAAGAAACGTCGAAAAGCTGTCAAAGAAATCGAACGGGACCTATCAAGGATTAGTCTTGGGGACCAGTCTGTTCGCTAGAGAGCATTAATGGAGGAGTTAGGACTGCATCAGACACTGAAATGGTGAAGTTGTTGTTGGACAGGTAGGCCAATGTCTACGTATAAAGCGTTCTCCAATTGTCAGTACATGTATCTTGTTCCTATGTTTGAAAGCACACTGTTTCATTATTACTATTTTTCGCAAAAGGACTTGATTTGCTTTGTAAGATTCCCAAAATAAATAAGATCGGCTGATCGATATTTCACTCGGTGATTGCATTGTATATATTATATATGTTGGGGTGGAATTTATTTATTTTGTTTATAACAGCGTGCTCATAAAGGTCATTTGTATATACATGCCCATTACCTTCGTGAGACCACAGGGGCTCGTGTCGTTGCTTACAATTTACCTGTTATAGTATATGCATGACAGGTACATTGTAAGCAGCGATACGAGCCCCAGTGCGTGAGACAGGTTCTTTAAATTCCGTTAGGGAACTTACGTACATGTACAAGCGTTATCAAAATGTATACCCTCTCTCTCCCTCACACGCACGCACACCTTGGGTTAATGTGAGAAGCACATTACTTGCATAAAAGCTTAATAACCTTATCATATGAACGTGTAGAACAAATAATACATGTTTAATGTTGAACTGTTCATAGGGTTTTCTATATCTGAATATAGAACTGATCCAGTACAATTTTGATCTCAATTCTCATGCTTATGATAGGCCGGATGCTAAGATTTTATTGTACATCTTTCAGCTACTAGTAAATTTATTATAAAGCATTGTATTGACTACAGTTACAAAATGATCTCTAGTCATGATAGGAAAGGATGTTGTAGTGCTACCAGAATATATGGCTGGCAGGTTGTTATGTTATCAGTTAAAGTTTTGAGCTGCAATCAAGTTAGTTTTATTGATGTGAAAATTTTTTGGATCTATTATTATGTATTCTTGCTAAAATGAAGTATTTCAGTTCAGAGTGTTTAACACAAAGCACAAAGAAACAGGTTTAAAATATAATACAAATGAATATTTAATACATATTTTTAGTAACGAAGTTACAAAGAATGTAGCAAAAGATGAACCCAAGCATACAGAACTGATGGCCAGTACATCTTCATGCTTCACATCAACACCTGGCCGAGTGCTTTTGCAACATACAGAGTGAAATGAAGACACCTTCAGTATCTGAAGTATCAGGAAGGTAAAAATTACAAATTTCTTGCAGACTTTTGGGGGGGGGGATCTTAACAATTGTCATTCTACTGAAAACAATGATGTAACAAATGCAATGCTGATAAGGACATTATCGAAACTTTGCCAGCAGGCTGATTTTCCACTTCATACTTTTCTTAGTTTGAGTTGGAAAAAAAAATATGTTGAATTTCACTTTCTCAGAAGTGGGGTGGGGTACCTCAACTGTGCCACCTGATGCATGGAAAAAAGGCATAATTTGACTTGTCATTGTTTTGGTTAAGCAAAAAGTTCCAGTATACTGTGCTGGCTAACCCAGTAATCACAGCTGTTTTTCCCCCCTTTCAGTACTTAGAGGACAAGTGATTGTATATTTTGAAATTGTGTCTGTATACCCCTTAGGCTTTCTTTATGCAGTTTCCCATTTATAGCTAT
>JAECUM010065472.1:0-15040 GCA_016617855.1 Megalonaias nervosa | reverse complement strand
GACTGATTTGTCTTGTTTCGGTACACTGTCTGAATGATATGCCTTATTTCGGTACACTGTCTGACTGGCATGTCCTATTTCGGTATACTGTCTGGCTGATTTGTTTTTTTTCGGTACACTGCCTGACTGACATGTCCTGTTTCGGTAAACTTACTGATTTGTCTTATTTCCGTACACTGTCTGACTGATTTGTCTTATTTCTGTACACTGTCTGACTGATATGTCCTATTTCTGTACACTGACTGATTTGTATTATTTCCGTACACTGACTGATTTGTTTTATTTCTGTACACTCTCTGACAGATTTGTCTTATTTCGGTACACTGTCTGATTGATTTGTCTTATTTCGGTACATTGTCTGACACTACACTGTCTGACTGATTTGTTTTATTTCTGTACACTGTCTGTTTGGTTTGACGTATTTCTGTACACTGTCTGATTTGTCTTATTTCTAAACACTGTCTCACTGATTTGTCTTTTTCAGTACACTGACTGATTTGTCTTATTTCGGTACACTGTCTGACTGATTTCTCTTACTTCGGTACACAGTCTGACTGATTTGTTTTATTTCTGCACACTGTCTGACTGATTTGTCTTATTTCGGTACACTGTCTGAATGATATGTCTTATTTCGGTAAACTGTCTGACTTGTATGTCCTATTTCAGTACCCTGTCTGAATGATTTGTCTCATTTCGGTGCACTGCCTGACTGACATGTCCTATTTCGGTACACTTACTGATTTGTTTTAATTTGGTACACTGTCGGACTGATTTGTCTTATTTCTGTACACTGACTGATTTGTTTTATTTCTGTACACTGTCTGACTGATTTGTATTATTTCGGTACACTGTTTGACTGATTTGTTTTATTTCTGAATACTATCTGACTGATTTGTTTTATTTCTGTACACTGACAGTACACTGTCTGACTGATTTGTTTTATTTCTGTACAATGTCTGACTGATTTGTCTTATTTCGGTACATTGTCTGACTGATTTGTCTTATTTCGGTACACTGTCTAACTGATATGTCTTATTTCGGTACACTGTCTGACTGGTGTGTCCTATTTCGGTACACTGTCTGACTGATTTGTCTTATTTTGGTTCACTGCCTGACTGACATGTTCTATTTAGGTACACTGACTGATTTGTATTATTTCGGTACACTGTTTGATTGATTTGTCCTATTTCGGTACACTGTCAGACTATTTTGTCTTAATTCTGTACACTGTCTGACTGATATGTCCTATTTCGTTACACCGTTTGACTGATTGGTCTTATTTCTGTACACTGTCTGACTGATTTGTTTTATTTCTGTTCACTGACTGATTTGTCTTATTAAGGTACACTGTCTGACTAATTGGTCTTATTTCTGTACTCTGATTTGTTTCATTTCTGTACACTGTCTGTCTGATTTGTCTTATTTCTGTACATTGTCTGACTGAGGTATTTATGTACATCCTCTGTCTGGTTTGTCTTATTTGTGACTGATATGTTTTATTTCTGTACACTGTCTGACTGATTTGTCTTATAACGGTACACCATCTGTCTGATATGTCCTATTTCGGTACGCAGTCTGACTGATTTGTCTTATTTCGGTACAATGGCTGACTGATTTGTTTTATCTCTGTACACTGTCTGACTGGTGTGTCTTATTTCGGTACACGGTCTGACTGATATGTCCTATTTCGTTACACCGTCTGTCTGATTTGTTTCATTTCAGTACACTGTCTGATTTGTATTCTTTCTATACACCGTTTGTCTGATTTGTCTTATTTCTGTACATTGTCTGACTGATTTGTCTTATTTCTGTACACTGTCTGACTGATATGTCCTATTTCGGTACACTGATTGATTTGTCTTATTTCTGTGCACTGTCTGACTGATATGTCCTATTTCGGTACACTGACTGATTTGTCTTATTTCGGTACACAGTCATACAGATTGTCATTAACAGAGGAAGAAGGTATCTACGGGAAATAAGAGAATCCATGAGTACAGGTTGCAATAGTGTGTTAAATATATTAAGATGATATATGTCATCAATCTCAAAGTCAAAAACAGCCAATTATTAGCGATAACTCTTTCTCCTCCAGAATCTTTTCGCCGTCATCATCATCACAATGATTACCATCATTATTATCGTCGTAATAACGTTTGAACTTGTCTAACATCTGGATTAACATTATAGTTTAAATACTCTCCAGGAAAGACTTGTTCTTCTAGATTCGAAAATAATGGCTAGCTCCTCAGCTCCACCTTCTCCTACTCCGAGTTTGGATTGTACTGTCTAGCTGTATACCTCCATCTTTTCCTACTCCGGGTTTTGATTGTACGTAAATACTACCAAAGATTAAACTGAAATTAAACTACAATGAATAAAGACTGATGGGACATTTCGAAATTCCTTTAAAGGGGGAACAACTCTGTTGACGCTATCTGATAATCCACACTTCTGCTATTTGCTTGATTTCAGATGCGTTTCGGACTTTTTTCATTGAAACAAGATTTTGATGATTCCAAACTGTTCTGAAACAAATGAAAACTATAGTTCCCATGTTAGAATGCAACGGAAAGATATTTACCATACTAATATACATTAGGGAAGTATATTTACCATCTCAAAATAAGAGGAAAGTAAATTTAACATTTTAAAATATATCGGGAAGTATATTTGCCATGTTAAGAGACAGCGGTAAGTATCTTTACCATCTTAAAAGAGAGCCATAAGTAGATTTACCATGTTAAAGTATATTAGGGAAGTATATTTAACATGTTAAAATATATTAGGGAAGTTATTTACCATGTTCAACACATTAGGGAAGTATGTCACAGAATTAGGCAAGAAATAACTTGGTTTCGCCTTAGAACGATTTGATCATTTTCGTCATACATGCGTACAACGTTACCTAGGGTGGATAATTGTTTTTCTAGTTGAGCGACTGAACTAGCATGCATCTCGTCGTAGATCGCTTGCGGCGAGAGACACAAAGAGCACGAGCAGCAGAGAGGGTGAACCCTACAACTTTGTAGAGACCTTATTTTTGAAAATTAAGGGTTCCTACGAAGGCTGAAAAAAAAAGAAGTTTTTGTTTTAATAATGAAAACTTCTTTAATTGACTAGATTTTTTCACAATCTGGTCACTACGCGTATGTCCTTCACCCTCTCTGCTGCTATAAATTAAACAGCCATTATAGATATTATCAATAATGAGTATTGGAGAACCACACTCAGCTAAATTAGCTCGAGAGCGACTAAAGGCAATTAAAAAATATCTACCCGTTCGTGATTCTGTTAAGCAACAACTACAATCGCGTCAGGAATCTCAAGTTGAATTTGAAGAGGATACAAAACAATTATTTAAACCTATCACTGAGACCACTAAAGGTATTCAACCTGTGTTAGAGAAAACAGCTGAGGCTACAACTGCAACACAGAAGGTTATTGGAACATTACCAAACCAAATTAAGGAAGCCATAGAGTCTGCCGATAAAACACGCGCTGAAATTCAAGATGTTAAAAATATTGTAGAGGATCTGTCTAAACCAGAATTAAAAACTCGGTATTTTAATAAACAAGGCTATGAAGCAGTTATAACTGATCCTATTAGAGTTGCTGCGGCGGGATATCAGATTCGGAGTAATCTTCTAAAGCCAGAATTTTATAACACTCCAGAAAACGAGTGGAATGCTAGGGTATTTCGGGAGTACAAGGATATTTCACAAATTAGTAAAAAAATATAAAGAAGAATATAATGATTTTGTTAATGAAGTTAATGAAATGAAAAAAAGTGTTGGAACACCAGTTACACTATCAAAAAAGTAGAAATCTCGACGGCGGAGACAACCATCACCACCACAATTTGAATTATCGCCAATATCATCACCACATCTCAAATTTCCATCACCAGAGCAACCAATACCACGACTGCAACCACTACTACAACAACGCAAGATACTACAACAACAACAAGAAAGACAACGACAACGAGAACAAAAAGAAGAATTTGCAATATTACCACAATCACCACAGATTAAATTACCACGATCACAACAACTACAACCAGTTAGAATAACAGAGGAAGAATATCAAGATCCCGGCGCAACTGGAAGTGGTCTAGGAAGTGGTCTTATTACTTGCCCCAATAACGTTCTTGCTGACGTCGATCGACTAGAAATTCTCATCGGAGGAAAAAGAGCTGGTAATAATTCCCCAGAAATCATTAATGAAGTAGCTGATATTTGCAAACGATTATTTAGTGGCGGCATCATGGATATTAATGTATATCGGTCTCTTATTAATGAAATCAGTGACGATGTCACTTATGATTATTATAGTGACTAAGTATGTAATTAGTGATAAAATCACTTAATAATAAAATGATCATACACAATACTCGTGGACCTACCATGGTCAGGGTAATAAACTCTCGATTACCTGTATACAAAACGACCTACGGAGATGGATTAGGTGATGTTGTTCAGGGTCTGTTTAGAAGGATAGCCCCAAAAGCAATACCGATTGCAAAGCAACTAGGAATGAAAGTTATTGATGTTGTTCGTGAAAAAGGGTATAGGCGCTGTTGGTAATCTCGCTAGCAAAGCATTCTCAGCGATCAAAGATAGACTATCACGATTAATACGCAGACCGACCCGACCTGTGAAATTACCTAGCACTGAAGTGATGCCCGCAAGCGTAAGTAAAATAATAAATCAAGCAGCTAATCAAAAACTAGCGGAGTTAGTTGATATCCCGATGTCGGAAAAGGAAAAAAATATAACCGCTAGTCTGATAGCAGGAAGTGGTCTTCGAGTTAGACGAAGACGATAATAATAAAGATGTTTAAGCGCGTATCTGACCCCGCGTTTGACATGGATGCACCAGTTCTCAAAGATGAGTCTGTGCGCGATTATCAGTATTATTCTTATGACGCACGAATTCCAGATCAGCGTGGACGAATCGAACTACAGGTTCAGGATACAAGTAGATATTTCTTACCCGCTGAAGCATTTATCGAATTTGAAGGTGAAATTATAAAGACAGATAATACCGAATACGCCGCTGGGGATATAACTGGTTTTGTTAATAATGGTATTATGGCGTTATTTGATAGCGCAACGTACATGATTGACGGAAAAAATATTGAATCGATTCAGAAAGACGTTGATATTGCTACAACAATACTTGGTCTTGCGAGATACAGCGACGATTATTCAAGATCAGCTGGTCCATCAATGATGTTCTCAAAAGATACTTCTGACCACCCTGACAGTAGGCAACACAATTTAGTACAAACAGCACGTGCTACTGCATTAGATCCACAACCAGCTGGAATGATAGCCCGGCCTGCTGCTGATTTTCCGTTATTGCACAGTGTTAATTCGAATTCAACTTAGGATTTACAGCACGTCGAGCAATGTTAAAGGGTAATAGAAAATCATTTCTTGTGTGATTCCACTGTCACACATCTTTGGATTCTGTAGAAATGTTAGAAAAGTTATTTTTGGAGCCAAACATACGGTTGTACTTGTACGAAAAGGTGATGATAATGATGCAATGTGGCACGTTATGGGAGAGGGTGCTAATCCTGTTGCTATAGAGGCTGCAACTGCGGCACTTCATGGTAAAGTAATACTGACCAAACTTTCCCTGTGGATGCCAGTGATGACTCCAACAATATCTGAAGAAGATCGGTTACTATCTTTTATGAGTCAAGGCGGTAAATCAACGTTGTCATGGTTAACGATGACCACAGATGCTATCCAGAGTAATATTAATGGTCTATTTACGTGGCAAATAGCATCACAGCAAGGTGTTTCTGCACCGCGACATATATTTATTGCGCTTCAAAATACTGCACGAGTAAATAATCAGACACAAAGTAATATGATATTTGACAAACTCGGTGTTTCTGAGGTTTCACTGAGGATTAATGGACATCAAGAACCATCCGAGGATATATTATTGAATTTCGATCAAAATCATGTAGCACGTGCATATCATCGATTAATGTCGTTTATGGGACGTGATCAAAATATTGATACTGGTTTACAAATATCGCAGCTAGATTTTACAACGCTGTATCCCATTTATTACTTTTCACTAGAACATTTAGATTTAACCAGACAATCTGTTGTAGATATTCATTTTCGAGCTAGTGTTAATAGAAACATTGTAAATATCCCTAATTACAGAGCAATTGCTGTTATACTCAGCGATAAATCGATGTTACTCGAAGGTGTTGGTGGACGAATGAGAGTTATTGATGCTCCAGTAGAAAACATGTAATTAGATCGCTCATAATATTATAAATGTCATATCATCACGTTAGTGTGAGTCTGACTCCTGGTCAGATTAAAAGGCTGCAATCAGCATCAAAAATAATTGTGGAATAAAAATATCGCTAAAGCGAGAACAAATGACCGGTGCAAATAAACTATCGTTGACCGAACGTCAGTTTAAAAACTTCAATGACGCTAAAAAATCAAATAAAGGCGTTAAACTTAATCTTTCTGCGGGCGCCATCAAAGACATCGCTAAAACGGGTGGTATATTTCCACTTCTTGCAGCAATACCAGCATTAATAGCAGCTGCAGCCCCAGCTGTTGCAAAGGCAGCTGCGCTAGGTGCTGTTGGAACAGCTGCTGGAATGGCGTTAAAGAAAGCAACTGGACAAGGAATCAAAAAAAAGGAAAGGGTCTAAGATTACCAGGGACCCCGCCTTCATGGTACGGAAAGGGTCTAAGATTGCCAGGGACTCCACACTGGTACGGAAAAGGCCTAAGATTACCAGGGACAGTTTACTAATATCACCTATGTCCAATTTTGATTTACTTAATGCTGCTAAGCAATTAAAAGTAAAAAATTTCAGAGGTGTTTTTATGCGCGATCAATTACCTACCGTTGCAATGCAACATGAAACCGGTATTATTAATCTCGATAAAATTCTGGCCCAGGCACGCACTGGGTCGCATATGCAATTGATCCACGTGGAATTATTTATTTCGATTCGTATGGATTAGCACCACCAAAAGAATTTCTTCATTACGTTAGCAATAATACTACTCCAATCTGGTATTCAACGCTACCGACACAAAAAATAACTGATCCTCCAATATGCGGCCGTGAAACCCTCGCTGTGCTTGATGCTGTATCAAAATCAACAGCACCGCCTCATAAAGTCGTACACGCGTTCACTACACTACGTCATAGTACTTAAACTGATATTAGTAAATATAATGGTAGATATTTATGGAAGATCCTCAGGTAGAGCTCAGAAGGTCGATTTATCTAAATATGCAACCATTGATCAGCTCAGAAATGAAATCGATGATTTATTAAATATAACGAGTGTGGATCAAAATGAAGTCGTCGTTTTTCAGGACAAACAAGGACGATTAAAACGAGTAACATACAACTACTAGATGTTCTTGTACGAATTCCCAACGCGGTTGTTAATAATGTCGTTACTTTCACTGATCATGGTAAAATACAGGATTCCGGTAAGTCGGTTAACGATTATGTTAAGAAAACTGGTGATGTATTTACCGGTGATGTTATTATGTCAGGAAGAAAAATTACATATCTTGGAGATCCAATCGCAGATGCAGACGCAGCAACAAAAAAATACGTCGATGATCAAGAATCCAAGTACGTGTCAGTGCGCGGTGGTATAATGCTTGCATTTCTCAACATGAATAGTAATGGTATTAGTAATCTCAGAACACCAGAAACAGATTTCGACGCTGCAACGAAGAAATACGTCGACGATAAGGAAATTCCAATAACGACTTCGTTAACGACAATTAATGATGGAATTGCTGTATTTAGAACTGAATTTAATAGTCATATACAAACATTTCTAAATTTTCGTAGAAATATAAACAGATCTATTAACGAATTTTTTGGCACTCCATCAACTGTTATTATTAATCTCGCTGACATTAACGCAAGACTCAACGATATCATTAGTGGTATTCCTAATATTATTCAAAAAACTAATCTCGTTAAAATTCCTCACAAGCAGATCGTTAATATCGTGTACACAGTCGCATGAGGAAAAGCAACATGGACACCGGAAAATAACACTTTTAAACACACTGCAGAGGTTACTGGTGTATACAGATTATCTGTATTTAGTAGTGCAAAATTTACTATATTTACCACATTTCCATGGCGTCATTCAACCGATGATTTTTCTGGAATTGTGTCTATAGTGTTAAATAAAGATACTGAAGAAACGTTTATGCTAATAGCGAATGATAAAAATTAACCACAGCAGATTATTGGTGGTGTATTGAGTTTGTAGCTGAAACTCCCGAATTAGTTATTTAAATAAGTATAATGAATCAAGAATCATTTATCGACGTTCAACGTCACAGATACGCTCAAGTATGTGAGTGTCAAACCAAACTAAAAAATATCATCGACGATTACACGATAAAGGTAAAAAAATATCGTCGTCGTATTGTTGTTATTGATATAATGGTATACTCGGTTTCTGCTGTTATTGCTGGAACTGGATTATTATTATCAACGATAACGATGACAGCGCCTGCAGTTGTAACGATTATAGTTTCAACGGCAACAACATGCGCAGGTATTTTCAGTATTATCTCTAAAAAAAATATCTACGTGTACGAATAATAAACTAAACGAGTACGTGATGAAATTACACACAGCAACAGCCGCATACACTAAATTATGCTCGTATATTTCAGCGTATCTCGGTGATGGTAAAATATCTGATGAGGAGTTCGTAACGATAATGAAAACCTACGATGAAGCGTTCATAGTGGAACGCGATGTGTTCTCTAGTGACGGAAAGATGGAGAATTAAATAATAACGATAATAATAATGTCATCGTTAGAATTACTTCAGCAGATCGTGGCTAATACAACGCCATCAAAAACTACTATGATATCATTAAGTTCAACCAATCCTGAATTTAGCGTTAATTTTCCGACTGCAATTCCAGCAAAGGAAATAGCATTAGCGCAATTACGAGTTTATTATAGTTGGCCTAATATTAGATCAAAACCGTTTGGTGGACAGCAACCAAATAATTCACTGGTATTTGCGAATAAGAATAAACCGGATGGAACACCTGACTGGCAGGTTGTTGGAATTTCAACGGGCAGTTATCAAATAGAACAGATTAATGATGAATTCCAACGCAGAATCAAATCTATCACGGGGAAAGAATCTAAAATAGCGATTACTGTTCACGAACCAACACTATCAGCGGCGATTGAAATAAATTCTCCTGATTACCTCGTAGATATTTATCAAAGTTCGATCAGATCAGTGTTAGGATGGCCTGATGTCGCACCTGTTTATAATGGAGTTTCAAAACCAAAACTAGAAGAATTTAAAACGAGTGAAGAAAAATTCATTAAAGATCCAGAATATCGAGGAAAAAATCCATGGGGGTATATAGTATTTGAATCTGATCAAAACGACGATATATACTACTTTACCGATTTTGACGGTAAAAGGATCCCCAAGATGACTAGATCAGTAGTTATTATTATTATGTTGGCACCAAGGATTCCGTTAGGGAATATTCGACATACTGTTGATGTAGGATTTATTAAACAGTTTTTAGATACTCTTAAACTAAAACGTTTAATGATTTAAGAAATTTACTTATTTCATTATCTCAACATTATGATCATAATATCAAGCAGCAAATAATTGAGTCAATAAAACATTTAAATAAGATCTTATTCGATTTATACATCGTCAATCGAAGTATTATAAACGTTTCAACTGATCTTAAAAATCCCCGCGCAAATCCAAATACGAAGCAAATATTTCTTGATCATTATAAAATAACAGAAAAAGATTTACAAACACTCGTTATACCAGATTTAAATAACGCTAAAATGAAGAAATCATTAAACGATCTTATTGAAGAATATTATCCGGGAATAATTGAATCGTGGAAAAAAATAGCCCCACCACCGGCTATACTAAAACACAATAACAATCCCTTTGGTGCCGGTAGACATATATCGCCAGGCATTGTAAACATAACAACAACAATTGCAGTCAATCTGGTATGTGATATTATTGAAGGTAGCTATCAGGTAGATCTTTCTAAATCTAGCCAAGCTCAGCAAGGGTACATATTATTCAGTTTTAGCCCGATTGTTCCACCAGGCTGGCTAATTGTGGTAGAACCAATTAATCCCGTTTACCTGCGAGTTCATAATCCATTTCTGACAAGAATAAATTTCAAACTCACTGACCAGGCAGGAAACATTTTGGACACGAGGAACGAATCTCTTAATATAAACATGTATGTACGCTCATAGAACGTCTGATTATTTAATCAGGGCATAATCTGATGAGTAAATACATAATCAATTTTCTATGATTAAAACAATTGTATATATAATAAAGCGAGATAACTCGGCTATCTCTCTGCAGTAAATTGAACGATTATTTCCCTTACTACGTTACCTGTACAAACCCAGTTGTGTATAGCGTATATTAGTCCGTCTGTCTGTTACCTTAACGAACTATAACTTTATGCGTGCAAAATTATTTTATGAATTTTGAAAAACTGAAGTACAATTCTACATTCTATTAGTAATACAAGTTCTGTGAGACAGCACAAATATTATATATATATACTTAAATTTAACTATATCATTGATAAGAGAACGATAGCCGAAATGGTAAGACGGTTTGACGTAGATCGAAGCTCTACAGACTCTCGCGTGTTCGAGTCTCCAAAAATGCTAAAGATATTATCTTGCATTTGCGACTGATGCTTATTTAATTGGGGGAACCCGGAGAAATTTCCTCGATATCCACAACAGACAAAATACACTCTCCTATCATACACCCTTGAGGGGTGTACGTTTTACACTCACGGGGTTTTGTATGGGGGGAGAGTGTACAAAATCTGTTGGACGTAGACAAGATTCCCCCGTCATCACCATTTGTATATATTCATAACCATACAATCATTAGGATAAGTTTATGTTTGTGCAGTCCAAAATCATAAACCATTTGTATATATATTCATAACCATACAATCATTAGGATAAGTTTATATGTAACCTCTGATCCTGCTAGGATGTCATATGACAACCTAGGGGTTCACATGGGGTTTGTGCTGTCCTTAGAGATAAGTTCTTAGAGATAAGTTTATATGTAACCTCTGATCCTGCTAGGATGTCATATGACAACCTAGGGGTTCACATGGGGTTTGTGCTGTCCTCAAAAATCAAAATCATAACCATATAATCATACAATCATCCTCAAAACAGTCCCCTGACCTTCTGATCCTGCTAGGATGTCATATGGCAACCTAGAGGTTCACATGGGGTTATGGGGACTACATTTTTTAAAATAATTATTCAGATACTGATATTATTTTTTATATTAAATATATAAAAAATATATATATAATGAACCAAGAAAACATTAATGATATTATTTCTGCTATTAAAAAATTAAAACATAACGGAATAAAAATATCTGATAATCTCGACCCTCAGAAAATCATGTGCGATTTTGAATTACTGCAACAGAGAAAATTTGATAATAAATATACACTATCTTCAAACTACAGATTCATAAAATTAATTTATCAATCCATGCTTGAATCACTAGCCATGGTAAACGACAATCAGATAAAGCTATTTGCACCTCTTGCACGTTCTATCGAAAATATTAAATCCGAGCTGTCTCACGAGTACGAAAGAAAAAAGATTGTGGATAATCGTGTAATGCAATTAAGAAAGATTATGCTATCTGATTCTGTCAATGCTGAGAGCGGTGAAGGTGAACCCCTGACAGAGTCAGTGACTGTAATTATGGCTAAACAAAACCCTTGGGAAAATTAACAGAGTCGAACTATTTGTTTTTGTAAGAAGACAGAATTAGACATATTCAAATACTATCCGCTGATTATATATTTTTGAAAGGGCAGATTTGTATATTTTATCTGCGACGAATTGTACTGATTGTGGATGTATGTTAAAATGTTTTGCAGCCGCATTAATTGATAGAAAAGTAATTTCTTCCCCAGTCTCTGTATTTACGGATTTAATAGATCTTCTTTCAAATTTTTTACATTTTCCAGTATTTCCACGTGCGGAATTTTGACTTTGTGTAATAGCCTGTAAATTAGATAACCGATTATTTTTGGGATTTCCATCAATGTGATCAACTACAAGTCCATTTTTAACTACTCCAAAATGACATTCGTAGATGAATCTACTTGATAAATAATATTTTGTTCCAGTATTAAATCTAAGATAACCAAATTTATTAAGATTACCTACTGGTTTTTTCAATCTACAGTGTCTGATTACACCTTCTCGAGATGCTTCATAATTGGTAAAGATTGGATGTGACACAAACTCATTTTGCTCCATTATATATATAATATTATTTGTCTAAATCATTATTTTGAAATCTAACCAGATAATCTTGTTCTGTCTTTATAGGAGATTTACCTGATAATGAATTATTTTTTTTGTCATAATATCGTTTTAGTTCTCTATACTTTTTTCCGCCACATTTTAGACACAATTGAGTTTTTCCTCTTACTCCAACACCGCATTTCACACACGGTATTGGTCCTGTACTTCCATTTTTGATACTCTGTGCATGATTTCCGCAGTATTTGTTCACACACGATTTATTACAAGTAGAAGTATATCCAATTTTGAGCCAAGCACATTTGTTTTGTGTTTCAATCATATACAAAAGATTAATGTTCAATTAAATATTTGCCCTATTTATAATATGGAGGAATTATCCGTTATTGAACCTTCCCCTACTAGATTTGACCTTGACAGATTATCAGAATATAAACTCAGTACTTCGATGCAGGATCTGGCATTAATGGTAACCGAACGTATTCGTGAAGCAAAAAAGGAATTTCGTGACGATGGTGCAGTTTATGCATGGTCAACATTCAGAGTTGGAAATGTTACTAATATGATGAATGACAAACGAGGAAAAGTAATTATTAATCACCTTGATAATCAAAAACATTTTATTTTAATAAAATTTATTGTAAATACAGAAGAAGATATTTGGATTATTCGTGATAAGCGTGATCCAGTCCGTGTGCAGCCCGGGGGTAGTATTGTTCTTTTAAGTAATAAATCTAAGCCTGGAATACTTACTGGTATTGATAAACCCTATTATATACAGAGTTATCCAGCAACTGCAGTTGTATATGGAATATTTCCGCTGAATGATAAACCTAATACTGCGGATCTGAAACCGATGAAAATATCAAGAATAAACTGCGTAGCTGAACGAGTTACAGAACATTTTACAAATGCGATACGTGGTAATGATTTAACTGATTTAAGACGTAAAAAAATAAACAAATGGGCAGAGACGGTTAAAGATGCTGGTGCATCTATTAAGGATGTTGCTGAACTAGAAAAGTTATTAAGATTTCCAATAACAGTAAAAACACTAACCGGAGAGATATTATACGAACCAAAATATATAAAAAATGGAAACCCTATAACAATCGTTGATCATAATGCACATGCATGGACTAATGCTGTAACGATATTTCCATGAGATAGAAAAGTTAAATTTTATAACGGTGATATCTTTGATTTTATTAAAAATATCAGCAAAAGCGACCCTGTGTCTGTTTGGTTATTTCAGAGTTCGGAATATAATCATTACGATCAGTTTGTACGGCCTAACGGTGATATTTATCGTACAGAATCTCTCCATGAAGAAATGGAACATCTTGCATTGAAATATACATCTGATGATGTCATAGTTGGACAATTACTGAATAACTGCTTTACCGTACCATCGGTTGCTGCCCATTTCGCTCAGGAGAAAAATTCATGGAAAACGACACGATCAGAATTCCTTGAAGATGTCAAGAAAAGCTGTGTAGAATATGGTCACGGTGGGTTATAGAACACCAAATACAACCATAGTGATGTTATCTCGGTTGATATGGTAGCGTGTTATCCTGGGAGTTTTCTTGGATATGGAGTATGTTCTAAGTACTTTAAGAGATTCGGACATCCTACACATGACATGACCAGGGTTGCGATAAACGGACATTTACCAGATTTTGACTTAACCGGATTTGCTCATGTAGAATTATTCGAATTTGCAGAAAATCTCCATTCGATTACTTATGCTTGGTTTGGAAGACATTTTTCAGAAAAATATTGGGTTTCAATAGTACTATTGCGATATATGCTTGATGTTGGATTTTTAATATCGTTGAGAGTAACTGAAGCGATTATATCGTATAATTCACAGAAGCAAGTTTGGTTACCAGAACTGAACAGATTTAATATCGATGATACCAGAAAAGAATTCCCTGATATTGATGAAGATCATATTATTAAAATAAATAAATGCAGAAACGAATACGATGAGAAATTTACAAAAGATCTCGGTAGAAAGATAATCGGTAAATTTACTCAAGGTAGTTCATACGATTATAAACGAGCGTGTACAAGATTGATTATGGACGATGTTGAACTAGATTTTATAATCGCTGATACAACTGAGAAAAATACGTTTATAAACAGATGTAATGCTTATTTATCAGATGGAACGAAACTAGGTACCATTGTGAGCTACCTCGATGGCGACTCACCACAATTTATTCATTTAAGATCTTCGATGTTAGCTTATGTTTCGATAAACCTACTATCGATGATAAATAAATTTCCTCATCACGCTGTCAGAGTCGCTACGGATTCATTTTATGTACATAAAAAATATAAAGATTTATTAAAACTCAGTAATGGTGAATGGGGAACATGGAGAATAAAACAAGAAAATATATTTAGTTATTCTGAATCTGCCGATGTTGAAATTGTGGAGGCATATTACAGAAATAATAATCAAACATCAAAGTCATCTGCACCATCTGTGTACGATCCTGTATCTAGGTATAAGACCGTTTATCTTAATGGGTGTGGAGGGTCAGGTAAAACAACTCGTGTAATTAATTTATTTATAAATAATACATCAGATATAATTGTTTTGACACCTACACATAAACTTTCTAGA
>JAECUM010065465.1:0-10651 GCA_016617855.1 Megalonaias nervosa | reverse complement strand
TATATATATATATATATATGATTCTTGTGCGGGTACTAGTTTCAGTGATTAAGATGAAATGCCTTCAAAATTGGCATCCAACATGGGCATGTGTTATCGTGCTCACATTTTGTCAATATTTGTTTTCTAGAATTGTATCCTTTTCAATGTTGAAAGTGTACACAAGGGAATTATTGTGTGCCAAACCAAATTTCACATCTTTTGTTTAACTGCTTTGAATTATGGCAGATCTTATTGATATTATGTAAACAAGGGTATATCATCTCCGGTATATGGTTTCGTCGCATTGTTGTTATTTTTCTCTTCAGAAATTATATATTCCTTATTCAGACTGTTGAGTGGAAGTCATCTATGTCTAATGGACATATACAACATTATTTTTCACAAAATTTGTTTTATTAATTTTTTTCAGTGACATTCTTGAGCGACATGTTTTATGAATAAAATGTTATCAATACCTTTGAGGAGAATATTTTGGGTGAATGTTTTTATTTTTTATATTTAAATGGGTTCAGGCTTTATTTGTACGTTTTAGGTTGCTCCACTGGGTATGAATCTAAACTATATCCCAAGTTTCAAAGCGTGAATACCCAGATGGTGGAATAAAAATATTCTAAGTTGAAAAAGTTGAAGTCCTCACTGTTCTGTATGAACTCACACCATTTTCGTGCCTTCTGTTTCTTCTGGTGGAACTGCAAATGGGAAGTGACATAATGATAGCGACAGATGTTAATAAATAAATTATCAGCTAGGTGCATGTAATGTAAATACATTTTGTTGACCACTTTGCTATTGCAATATTTACCCAAATCATTATTCCTATATGTAACATCATGCAAAGGAAAAATGCAAATGTATTTCGGAGACATGTTACTATTTTTCGGTCTGGTCAATAACCATTACTTTTTCATCATCTAATAACTGCATCTTACACTTATGCTCATTTCAGCAAGGCTAACAATAGATGGAAATAATTAAACTCGTTTCATAAAATATTATGACCGTAGTATGTGCGAAGTTTCACATCAGTCCATTTCAGACTGCAAGACTTGTTGCATTCACAAGATCTGTCATATATAGCATCGAATGTCCAATTAAAAACTGGAAATAAGTCACCCAGAATTTGTGACAGCAAAGTAATTTACTTAAAAAAAACAAATTAATGAGGACTACACTATTACAAAATTTTATAGCATTCCAATGTGTCACGATTCTATGGACTTAAACAAAGTAACATTAAAGGGCGAAAACCAATACGTTTCGTAAAATTCAAGAAATAATTTATTTTCCTAGAAGACAGTGAAAATGTAACCAAAAAAAATTATGGTATTGAGAAATAAATACCAAATAATCCTGGAATTATTAACACAAGACCGAAAGAATAAAAATCTGAATAAACTTTAGCGTTATTCCAAAATAAATTGAACGATGGATTGATTGATTGACTGATTGTATTTTTACGGCACACCAGCACTGTTAGGCTTTTTAGAGCCATACAAAAGGTTATATGTAGGATCATTTAAGAATGATAAAAGGTTTCGTATCGACCAGCGATATCAAAACCAAATAGTTCAAAGTGAAACGATAAGATGGTAATGGTAAAACTTTCCGATCAACGGGGAATGTAAATGGTATATGTTAATAAAGACAGATGAAAAGTTACTGAAAATAAGGGACGGTATATACATTACATAAAACTGCTCAAGGTGATGGCATAAAAGTTATAGCTTAGAATAAATGTTTACTTCTTTCAGGAATTCTATAATACAATGTTCCTTCATCCCGCATAGGCTGGAAGTCAAACACTCTTGTCATGCACATTATAGTACTCATCGCGCGTAGGTTGCAGGTCGAGACACTCTGTCATAAAGTGCTCAACAGTGAATGGTTCATTGCAAGAAACGCACTCTGGTGGGTCTTCGCCTTTTAGAATGTGGTAGTGGGTTATATAAGTATGACCAATTCAAATTCTTGCAATGACTACCTCCTCCCTACGGATGGTTCTGTAGGAAGGAATCCATTCTCCTAGGGTTGGCTTGATGGCATGAAGTTTGTTATTCACTGCATCATTCCATGATGCCTGCCACTTCTGACATAAAGACTCTTTGACACTAGGTTTAAAATCAGTATACGGTATTTTAAAATCAGATGGTTCTTGGGATAGGGCCATTTTAGCAGCGCGATCAGCTTTTTCATTAGCTTTAATACCAATATGGCTAGGTAACCAACAGTATACTAATTGTGGGAGGTACTCAGCTCAGTATTTTGTATTAGAATATTGGTCAATAATGCTTTCTCCAGTTTTCTATGTACTGAAGTAGTGATAGTGAGTCGAAGAAGATGATGTTGTATAAAATACGTTTGTTTTCGATATATTGCAGAGCAAGGTCTTTTGCTCTAATTTCGGCTGAAAAAGTGATGTACCATTTGGTAAGCAAACTTTTGTTGTGTGTTTTCCACTAACGAAGACTGCAGCAGCCTTTCCTCATCATTTGATCCATCAGTAAACATTCTTGTGTAGGTTTCAAATTCGGTGAGGAGTTAATAAGAGTTGTGGCAGATGGAGGGTTTGTCTCAGATTTTTTTCCATCGTGTAGCGTAAAAAGTACTTTTGGTTGTTTAACTAGCCATGGAGGTGTTTATGAGATGGACGTTTTCTGAATATTAAAAAGATCAATTTTGGTACTGTCAAGACTGGATGATATTCAAATGCCAAAGGGAGGTATGGCGTTTGGTTTAATTTTGTATAAGGTTTTGTATTTGGGTTGAAAAAGAGCCGAAAAAGCAGGGTTCAGAGGTTTGATCATAATTTGAGAGCATACTGTGCGGAAAGCGCTTCTCTACGATGTGATAAAGGTGGTTCGTTCGCTTCAGCGAGAGGGGTTTCACACGGGGATGTCTTAAATGTTCCTAGAGCGAGTCTTATTCCTTGATGAATTGGGTCAAGCAGCTTCAAATATGACTTCCTAGCTGAACCATTAACAACGCAACCATAGATCAATTTGGAGCGAACAAAAGTTCTATATAAATTGAGGATGACTTTTCTATCAGTACCCCAGTCAGTGTGCGCTACTACTTTAAGTAGATCTAGAGATTTCAAGCATTTAGCTTTCAAGTTCTTTAGGTGTGGAATAAAAGTAATTTTTCTGTCGAAGATAATACCTAAAAACCTTGTTTCTTCAACAACTGGAATAGGTGTTCCGTCCAGCGTGAGTTTAGGTTCATCATGATGTCTTCGTAACTGACAGAAATGCATACATACCGTTTTTGATTTCGAGAATTTGAAACCGTTAGCACTGGTCCAATTTTGAATCTTGTTGATATTTTGCTGGAGTTGTCTCTCAGTTGTATGCATGTGCTTTGATCGATAACATATTAGAAAATCATCAACGTATAAGGAGCAATCCATACCAGGAGCCAAACACTTCGTGATGCTATTGATTTTGATGTTGAAAAGCGTCACAGATAAAATGCTACCCTGGGGCACACCCATCTCTTGCTCGTGCATATCAGAGAGGGTGGAGCCCACTCGTACCTTGAATTCTCTGTCTGAGAGAAAGTTTGATATGAAAGAGGGCAGACGGCCTTTTAGACCCAGATCGTGCAGGTCATTTAGTATCCCGTACTTCCATGTCATGTCATAGGCCTTTTCTAAATCAAAGAAAACCGTTAGTAAAGAAAACAAACAAACAAAGAAAACCACTATTAAATGTTCCTTCTTGATGAATAAATGTTTCCAGTCTAACCAGATGATCTTTGGTGCTACGGCCATAACGAAAGCTACTTTGGAAAGGAGATATTAAATTGTTAGTTTCCAAGTACTATACAAGCCGAGAATTGATCATTCGTTCCATTGTTTTGCACACACAGCTCGTCAGCGCAATGGATCGATAGTTAGTAGGATCTGCGCTGTCTTCACCTGGTTTGGGAACTGGTATTACTGTAGCTTCTATCCAAATCTTAGGTACATTACCAGTAATCCATAAATCATTGAAGATTTTCAAAAGATGTTAATGATGATTCTGGAAGGTGTTTCAAAAACTGGTAATGTATTTCGTCAGGCCCAGCGGATGTATTATGGGCCTTGTCTAAAGCCTCCATAAACTTCAATAGTGAGAACAGTTGGTTATAACTTTCGGAGTTGTTGGATGAGAATTTTAAACGTGACTTTTCTTTTTTGAGTCTTTAATCTTCGGAAGGCTTCTGAATAATTAGATGATGAGGAATTGTTCGAGAAACTGTCAGCAAGAATATTTGCTATGACACGTTTGGAACTAAAATTGTTATTGTTCAGTTTCAGATGTCAGAGAGAATTGTGTTTTCTCTTTCCATTTATTTTGCGGATAGTGTCCCAAACTTTCTTAATAGAGAAATGAGAGTTTAAAGAAGAAACATATTTCTTCCATGATGCTGGTTTGCTTTTTTTTTTTTTGACCATGCAGCAAGCTTTGGCCCAGAGAATCCGGTATTTTCTTAAATTTTCGGGCGTCGGGCGATTGTTAAATTTGCTCAATGCTTCTCGGCGTTGTCTAATGGCTTCTTTGGTTTCTTTTACAGTTCGGTGAGGACTTGGGAATGGATTCTTCTGCAATCTCGATTAAAATAGAAGTAAAATGTTCAATAGGGACATTAAAGTTGAAAAGGGTATCTTCATTCAGCCTAGTTTTACAGAGTGTTTCAAACTTAGCCCAGTTGGCCTTCTTTATATTCCATTGTAGAATTGCGTCACTAATTGTGGAGTAGTTAATATTTTCAAGGGAGATTGGAAAGTGATCACTGCTGTGAAGGTCATCATCGACCTTCCAATCATAGTCCAAAAGCAGCGAAAGAGAACAAATTGTCAAATCGATACACATGTATGTACCCGTTCCTGGGTGTAAGTACGTCGGAGATTTAGTGTTATATAGACACAAATCGTGTCTAGAAATGAAGTCTTCTACTTTGTGGCCTCTGTCACTTATGTGATTTGATCCCCATAAAATGTTATGGGCATTAAAATCCCCGAGTAAAACAAATGATGCAGGAAGTTGTTGAACAAGGTTGTCTAATTCGTTTTGTGCTAGGCTGGTGCCTGGTGGTATGTAAATAGAACAAAAGGTGATCACCCGATGTAGAGTGATGCTTACAGCAATGTCTTGCAAATTTGTGTTTAAAGGGATGACGCTATGAGGGGCTCTATTGTTCATAACAACAGAAACTCCTCCTGAGGCCCTGCCAACATTTTGAAAGTAGGTGTTAAACAGGGAGTAGTTTTTAAGTGTGATATTATCGGTATCTTTCAAAAATGTTTCCTGAAGGCATAGTACTGCAAGATGGTGTTCATTTAAAAGCAGAAGAAGATCATTGTAGTTGGCTTTAAGTCCTCAACAGTTCCATTGTATAATGGTGTTCTTCATTATAAGTTTAAAGTGAAGATTGTGGAGCTAGGTTAGACCTTTCATGGGGGCAAGCTGTGTGGTTATTTCTCTGGAGGAAGTACAGGGGTGAATTTTTTGTTGGTAGGTTTTGAGCCATCTTGAGCACATGGAGCCATTTCTTCTGCATCCATGATCTCAATGTCTCCAAACCTATTAAAGAGTTTAATGGGGTCATCTGAACCCTTTTGCTACCTATTTCCTTGAGATTTGTTTTTATTCCTTGGTGATTACAGTGGTGGGGTATTATTGAAAGTTGTTTGAGTATCTGCCGTGTTTTTCTGTGGTAATGGGGGGTGTTAGAGCTTGATGGTGAATCGGGTGGATCTGTCTGTGTTTGAGTGTCCTTTGTTGTTTTGAGATTGTTTTTCACTACAGTGGAGAAGGATGGGCCAGGAAGGGATGATTTTGCCTGTAGAAGTTTTCTGGCTTCTGGATAGGGAATGTTAGATGTGTACTTTACCCTCTGTATTTCCTTCTCCTGTTTCCAGGTATCACAATCCTTGGAATTGGCATGGTGCTCCTTTCCACAGTTGACACAATGCAGAGTTGTTCTACACTCAGATTCTTGATGAGAATGGTCTACGCATCAGCCATATATTTGGCCTTTTGAGCATGGTCTTCATGGTGGCTATATTTCTGACACTCACAGTGTCAAAGGGGGTTCAGAATGTATATCTCAACCTTCACTTGCAAAAAGCCAACTTTGACCACTCTGGGTACTGTTGGTTTGTTGAAGGTGAGTACAGTGGTGTTGGTATCCTGTAGAATGCTGTTACGTTTAATACGTATTCTACGGACTGCAGTGACACCTTCGTTTTTCATCCCTTCAATGATATCAGTGTTGCTGACTCCAGCCAAGTCACGACAGCGAATCATGCCTCTGGACATATTGAGTGTTGTGTGGGCAAATGAGGTTACTGGAATATTGAAGAAAGTTTTCATTTTCTTGATATTTTCTGTTTGACCTCTTCGCTCACAATCAACAAGAAGGCAGCCCGATTTCAACTTTTTAACACTTTTTGGTGTACTGATTGATCCCGTTATTGTCTTTTCAATCATAAATGGAGAGAGTGCGGTAAGCGGTTTTAATGCATGTATGACCATGAAGCGTGAAAATGACTCAACACTACATGGTTCGTCATCCGAACATGACCACATAGATTTTTCCATGCTATGTATATATAGCACTTTATGACCATGGTAGATGTAAGTAGGAATAAACATGTTTATTGAATGGTAAACTTCCCAATTAATGCATAGCTGCCAACTGTCCCGTTTTTTCCGTATTTGTCCCATATTTTGGACCTGAATACGGGAGTACGTTTTTTTTGTTAAAAATCCGTTTTTTTCAATGTAAAAAATTTTTTTTACAAATTCCATGCAAATTTCCGTTTTGACCAGAACCCGGTTCCATTCTTAAAGTAAATGTGTTGCATATATAAAATACGATTGGTCCATTCGAAATCAAGGCTGCCATACCAAGTTTTAACCACCATCTGCCGCCATATTGGATTGCGCAGAGCGTCTGCTGCTTTCACTGTATCTCGTCTTCATGATGTCGAAAAGAAAAGCAGAAGATGCAGAATTTGCTGCAGCAAAGAAAAGAAAACAGAAATGGAAGGACAACTATACCGTCATCTTTAAATTTGTGAAAGCATCTCGTAAAGGAGAAAACTTTGCATTTTGCAAATTGTGCAGTTGTGATTTCGCTATTGGGCATGGAGGCGCCCATGACATAAAACAGCATGAAAAAGCTAATAAACATCAGCTTGCTGTTTCATCATCAACAACACAGCCTGAACTGAAGTTTATACATACCAGAGACAACCCTGACGTAATTAGATCGGAAGTTCTTTTTACTAAATTTCTTATAGAAAGGAACCTTCCTCTTTCAGTTGCTACTGATGCTGGCGATTTATTTCGCACACTTTTTCCAGACAGCAACATCGCCAAGGATTACTCTTGTGCTTGAACGAAAACAGTGGCTATCATTAATGAGCTGGCAACAGACAACCATAACTACATTGTGAAAAGACTGAAAGGTGCATAGTTTTAGACCTTCTATGTTCTTATTTTAACTGTGAATTGTGACAAGTTTATTTTTGATTGCCAGTTTGTTTGCAGGTTTTTGTTTTTTTCTTCAACTTTCCTGTCTGAGGAGGTCAATGATATTTTGTATAAAAATATTACCTTTTTTTAAAATTACAAGATTGTCTGATAAATCTCTTCAAAGACCTGGTCTGCAGATTTATTAAGCCTGCAGTCATAGTTGGGACAAATGATATCACTACCCTTGATTTCAGTGATGAAAATATCATAATGAAAAATGAGGATTTGGATGTTGGGACAGAGTGTTCTGAGACTTTGGAAACCTTAAGCACCAGGGATCAAGAGAAGTTTTTCAGTGCTGTGAAGAGGTATTTCATCAATGCTTGCACCTATATGCAGAAGAAATTCCCCTTGAAGGATGAGGTTCTGACACATGCCCGAGTTGCAAATATTAGCTCAAGGTTAGAGGTCTCTTTTGCAGACATCCGGTTCTTTCTGAAGAAATTTTCCATGTTACTGCTGATAAAAGATGGTGAATCTTCTCCTGATGCTCAGGACAAGCTTAGAGCACAGTTTGCCTCCTACCAGATCAGCCCCCTGACTGAAACAATATTCTCCAATGATAGTGTTGATGGAGTGTGGATTCTGATGTCTAAGATGGAGAATTCATGTGGAGACTTTCTTCACAATCGTCTGAGTTATTTTATGTTGGGACTTCTTTCTTTACCACACTCTAATGCTGATTGTGAGAGGCTTTTTAGTTCAGTAAAAAAGAATTGCACACAATGCAGATCATCCATGAAAGATGGTACATTGGAAGCAATAATGATTGAAAAGACAAGGTGTGGAAAAGGGTCATATAAACATCCTGTGTCTGATGACTTACTAAGAAGGTGCAAGAGTGCAACACGTGCATCTTTGACATTAAATAATTAAGTAATTTACTGACCTACTTTAGTGATGGATGTAGATGTTGTAAATAGTCATATATGCAGTAAAATTTTAAAAATCAGTATTTCTTCCTGAAAATCAGTATTTTTGGCATAAGCAGTCAGTATTTTTGTAGTCCCGGGTTGGCAGCTATGTTAATGACTCCATACTGCATATTGTAATATGTTACCTTAATCAGGTTAATTATGTATTGTACCTGTGAATGAGTATAGGGATTAGGTGAGTGGACTGTATGTTGCATGCTTTTCATGTGAGGCCTTAGATGTAGTGGCAAATCAAGATAACCTTTTTTGCCTGAACTATGCTTGTTAGTTCTAACTCCAAGGTTGCTCAAATCCTGTGACTTTCTCAAGAAACAAATTTCTAGGAGAGTGACAAAAGATTGTCAAGCCAATTTTAATAACAATGATTGTTTTAAAATTTAAAAAATACAAAACTCACCATTAGTCTCAGGTTTTTATCAACTTACTATACAGCTTCTTCTTTGATATCATAGAAAATAAAGGTTCTTTCTTTTGTTTGTATTTTTATATATGGTTTAATGGTATGTCATCACAATACTGATTACACACTGCTGATTACAAGCTGAAATGTTACAGTTTTAAAAGATAAAATATTAGATTAAAAGAGTGACAAAACTTCAGTTCAGTAGTAGTAACATTCATTATCAAGATCAGTTTGGTCTGTGTTTATTTTCTGCATAATAATTAATGTTTACAATGGTCCAGGTCTCTATTACAAGCTTTCTAAAGGAATTTATTTATTTTAGCTGCATCTCTGAAGCCACTGGATATATTGGGTTTGGAAGAAGAAAATAGAGTGGGCATTTATAATCTCAACTGGAATACTATTCCAGAGTAAAGTTCCAGAGTATTGGAAACTGTTTTTAAATAATTTCTGGGAATTTTATACTGTTTGGTAGACATGTATCGCAGGTGGGGAGTATTGCCAGGTAGCCTATACTGGAACAGTGATTGTAAATGTTCAAGAGCACTATTATTCGATATCCTGTACATTAATTTGGCTTTTCTCAAATGGATTCGGTCTTTAATAGGTAATATTTTTAACTTACCAGCAAAATTTTCCTTGCTTTCTTTCTGGATTGATATTAGCCCAAATGCTCTTTTTTGAAGATGTACCAGCTTTGCTATGTTTTTATCATTTGAATTACCCCATACTGTATTACAGTAGTCTTCATAAGGTTGTATGTAACTGTTATAAAATAGTTTTCCTTGCCTTTCAGTAGAAAATGTCTTATCCTACTGAGAAGCCATAAACTTGAATTGACTATTTTACTGATATGTTTTATATGTTCAGACCACGATAGGTTATTATCTACCAAACCACCAAATAGTCTGTCATGACCATTTGCAAATTTTTATCCTTCCATGTCAGACATAGTTCATCCCTATCAAGATTTGTCCTTTTTTGCAGTGTTGAGATAAGTAATAGTTTAGTTTCACCAGTATTTGCCACCATGCCATTGCATGTGCACTAGTTGTCTAGTTTGTTTAGGGCATTCTGTAAAGAAATATTGAGTTCATGCTTTGTGTTTTGGATGTCTGACAATGTTGTGTCATCAGCATAGAGATCTGTAGATGATATTGAGTCCCTTAGGTAGGTCATTAATAAATAAAATAAATAGTAATGGACCTAGAATTGAGCCATGTGGTACTCCATATCTAATTGTTCCAGGTTCAGACAGAACATTATTTATATAAACATGTTGTGTTCTCTTACTTAAGCATGAAATAAGCCATCTAACTGCTTTCATCACATTGGTAGATTTTCAGTTTCTTCAAAAGGATTTCATGATCCACCATGTCAAAAGCTTTCCTGTAATCTACAAATACAGATCCTATTATTCTACCTTGGTCAAGTGCTTGAAGCCATTTATCAGTTAGGGAGATCAAGGCAATCTCACATGAATCTTTCTGTCTAAAGCCTGATTGATTAGGATGTAAGAGATAGTGCTTGGCTAAATAATGACATGAATGAGTCATGGACATGTTTTTCAATCAATTTTGACAAGTTTGGTAGTATTGAAATTGGCCAGTAGTTATCAGCATCATCCTTAGAACCAGATATGTAAGTATGAGTTACTTTTGCAGTTTTGTTGTTGTTGTTATTCTTCAAATTAACATGATCATAGCCTTATTATAAATCCACATTTAAAATGTTTGTGTGTTTACATTTCAGTTCCTTTCACAAGAATCAATAATGAGATTTATTCC
>JAECUM010065459.1:0-12008 GCA_016617855.1 Megalonaias nervosa | reverse complement strand
ACCTTCGGATGGTCTTTTCGCCTCCTCCGTTGCGAGCGTGTTGGATCCATTTGTCTTCCTTCTCACACAAGTAATGTAACCAGCGTAGGGCTTTGACCGAGTATTGACGTTTGACAAAATTGGTCGTTTGAGGACTGATGACAGCTAGGGTGTTTTCGGGCATGAATCGTTGACGATACACTAAGGAACACGCTTTGGTAATGGTACAAGCTTCTTTCAAAGGATCGATCCCTCCGTGTTCCATGAACAGTTCTCGAAATTTTCCACAGCAGCGACGTAAAATGTCTACGTCGGAACGACAATATTTTAACATTTCTTCTTGAAAGTCAAAAGGGTCCGAAGCGTGAGTCTGGTACCATGCGTAGAAAGCTTCTCGTTGTTCGGTACGCATGTTGTCGGGGTCGTAGTAGTGAGCCTCAGGCAAATGGGGTAGAACGGCGTGTTGATTGGCTTCGGTATTGAAAAAGTGTGGAAAATAGCCTTTGGCCATTTCTGTCATGCCAAACGTTTTAGGCATGCGGCTCAAAGGCATAGCCAAGTAACTCATTGAATCTTTAAACTGTACTTGTCCCACTTGCATGGAAATGATTTTGGCTCCGTTCAAAGTTACTTTCGGACGTTCGGTACTTTGTTCCGTATAGTATCTCAACAGAAATTGTCCATCGTATCCCGAGAAATTGTGAGCCATCACCGTGGCATGGCGATGACAATCTCCGTAACGTTCGATATCTTCTTGGCTCCACGTCTCGTCGATAGGGTTTAAGATCCATTGGGCAAAATCGGCCAGTGTGTTCGATCCCCGAAAGATTTTTTTTTTTTTTCCAGGAATCTTGCTGCAGTAAGGGCAATGAGTCAAGATAGGCTCTTGGATGCACTTCTCGCACGCTCGGTGAGCCACGCAGAAATTAGGAATGTGAATGCCAGTCTCTTGCATGCATTCGAAATCGAAAAGATGAAATTCCCTTTCTTCTTCTGGTCATTCTCTTCTTCTTCTTCATGTTTGGAATGGTATTTTTGAATGTAGCATTGGTGTTCCAAGTCCACGGTTTGGCGACAAATGTGACATCGCTTCTTTCCTGAACAGACGTGCGCCTTGGCATTGTTGGTACGTATGCCTTGTCCACAAGTAGGGCACAATCTCAAGAGCTGACAAGCACATTTCTGCTGTGAACCTTGCGTCTTTAGGTGTTGTTGGTAACAGGCAGGACTGACAAACGTGCGCTGACAAGCAGAGCAATGCACTCGTTCTTGTCCTTCGTCCAGACAGGGTGTAGAAGCTAAACATCCTGAGCATTTCGATCCACAATGCTTGTGTTGCTCTCGATTGTTATAGCCATAGTCACATTTCTCACAGTAATAACTGTATGACAGGAATGCAGTGATACTGGTAATGGCATCAAAATGTTCATCGTGATGATAGACGTGAATGTATTTTCCGTCTTTAAAATCTTGACCTCGAAACAACAGAGGTCCGCGCACTTCTTGAGGGTGAACTTTCAAGGTGTAACGTGGAGCCAAGACGTCTTGCAACTTTTGCATTTCAGGAATGCCACAGGGTGTGTCTTTAGCTAACCCCGCTTGCTGTAACAGGAGTTCTGCTTCTTTTCGTTGTTTGGCTCGGTCCGATTGTTGAATAGTTTTCCAGGCTCTTTTCCATTCTACCGTATCGTTCTTGTCGGCATACGTTTGTCCCACCACGATGGCACGGGCTAAACACATCTTGTCTTTTGGATTGTTAATTTGGACGAGACTACGCTTGAGGTTACGCAAGTTGTCTACCAACATCAACTTTTTTTTACCTGTCCCTTGGGGAAGAGACACGTGGGTCATGTACAGTGTCGCTTTTCCGTCCGTGATGTGAAATTTGTCGTTTGATTGTTGTACGTGTTGAATCTTGTCCATGATTTTGGAAGGTGTCAATTCTGTTGGACTGCTAAACTCGATCCAAACGGGAGACTTCAAATTGTCGTGATGAATAGAAAGTCTCAAGCGATCGTCTTCTTTGGCTCGACATTGCTGTTTTAGTGTGGTTAACAAAGAATCCCACACATCGGTGATGAACCCTTCTGCTTTTTCCAAGGGTACGTCAGACTTGAAATCTTTAAACTTCACTGCGTACGTGTAGGCTGTGGTTCTAAATTTTCTGGAAGAGCGTTTGTCCGTCTCCCGAATATGGTAGTACTTTTCAGGGTTTACGGATGGTAATGGACTTTGATTTGGTGTAGACTCTTTAGGCTTCGATTCTGGTTCACTCATCTCATCTTCAAAATCGCTGGCATGAATTTGTGCCAAGACTTCAGCTACCGTGCGAGGCGATAAATCACGTTTCTGCCTCTTACTTTCTTCTTCTTCTTTCTTTTCGAAATGATGCGATCGTTTCATCTTGACGGCAAAAAGTCAAATGACTACCTGTGAAACACCATGAACCCCTATATATCTATGTCAGACCAGGGCATATATAAAGGGCTAGTGACTCCCCTCTCAGTATTCATTTCGCTCTCAAGCCGACCAGCACAATGGAAGAACCCACACAGATCGAACTTCTGATTAGAGCATTGCGAGGTGTGATAAGAAAGTTTTCTTCAGACAAGCCGACGGACTACTCTCCTTCCTTTCGAGATAAAAGTCAAGATACTTGCTATATCTGTCAAAAGAAAGGGCATTGGGCTACAGAATGTCCAGACTGTCAAAGAAGCAAGGCCAGTGTCAAAAGAAACAAAAGTCAAGATACCTGTTATCATTGTCAAGAGAAAGGACATTGGTCTTCAGAGTGCCCTAAGAAACAACAGGAGCAGGAGAAGGAGGAAGAAGAAACAGAGGTGACCTCGACAAAAGAAGAACCCCGACACGTTCAGAAAGAGAAGACAGAAAAGAAAAGAAGACGAGAAAAATGTGAGGAAGAAGAAGAAGAAGAGGAGGAAAAAAGTGTAAAAGTGAAGAAATTGAAAAAACAGAGAGTGAAAGAAAAAAGAAAAAGAAGAAATCTATGAACTTTTTTAAAAGTGTTTTGTTGTGTTATGTTGTGATATTGAATTGTAAAAAATTTGTAACAGAATAGACCAAACTGAAAAAAACGTAAGTGTCTCTTGGTTTTCATTATTTAGAAATAATACGGACCTACACTCATACACTCACAACACGTACATCATAGGGTTAAAGAAGGGATTTTGAGTTTTAATTGATTTTAGCAAAATGAATAGTCACTCTTTTCGAGAGTATTGGGTAGCCCTGAAAAGGACTGTTGAGTGTTTGTTTTTTTCCTTAGAACAAACTCAGGATCGAGAATCAATTCGCTTTAACTGTCTTAAGCCTTTGCCACGGCCAAGGCCTACTTGTGGACTTGCTCCTGTCAATGATTTAGTAGATATCACTAGGGGTGGCATCTGTGGTGTAGTCACAGGGTTAGGTTGTTTGGCTCGGGAAGGTCTTTTTCTCTTGGGTCGTAATAAAGAAGTCTGATACATTTGTTTCAGACTTCTTAACTCGGCCAAAATGTCCAAGAGTACTGTGACCGTTTGACTTTCGCTGTTCTCCTTCTCTCCTAGACTTTGTTTCTTCTCTACTGCTTCTTCTTCTTCCTGTTGTTTCCTTCTTTCCTCTTCTTCTTCTTCTCGCTGTTTCTGTTCAAGAAGAAATGCTTGCTCTGCTTCTTTCTGCTGCTGTAAAAATTTCTCCAATTCTTCTCTCTGTCTTTGTTTAAAATCGTCGACACGTGGTAATGAAGGAGAAAGTGGCGAAGGTACTGGTACTGGAACAAATTCTTGGGAAGAAGATAAAAAATCCACTAAATCCCAGTTGAAATCAACCTCTTCGGGAAGTAGCACTGTGTTCACTTTGGTAGCTGCTGCTGTACCATTACTTCTCGTCTCCACAGCCGGTGCACCCCAATTCATTGTCTTCTTAGGTTCCGTCATGTTTCACAAAACACTACCGCATCGATTCACTGCGCACAGACGCTAGCGCACCTATATAGGGAATGTGACGTCACAGGTAGCTCTCTTCGGATTGAAAGACAGACTCCGCGAAGTGATTGAATTTTGTAACGCGTGTTGGGATTGGTGAACAATTTCAATCCGTTTCGATCCGGTCTTCCACTATAAATAAACGCGGTTCACTTCATTCCCTTCACCTGTTCTCGTCACAGAGAAGATGTTGATCGACGTAGAATCCTCTACTTTGGTATCCTCAATGCTGTTCCGTACAGACTTACCCATGTATGTGAAAACAAAATGGACTGTCATCCGGATCACCGGTGCCACTCTTTGGAAAAGAAGATGTTATGTGGAAAGACAAGGCTGTCTTAAGCGGACTCTCATCTACGGACCAGAAGTGAGACACAGCTTAAGACAAACTTTGAGAAATTTGAGGAAGATAAGAAGACCTATGCGATGTCCTGTATGTTAACAGAATAGTGTTAACATCACATAACAAACAACGGCCCTTTTCAGGGCCACTTCCAATGCCTCGAAAAGATCTTAATTTTCATTTGGTCTCCCCCTAAACGAATATATATATAAAACCCTACCTCTACTAAAAAAAAGAAACATGCCACCTGTCGCTTATCGCTCTACAAACCCCCAGTCTCCTAGTCACCGCTCTACCAAATTTCCATTGACGCTATACAGGCCCAGGGTGTTCTAGTCCCTCTACTCCATTTTTCCATTGACGCTATACAGGCCCAGGGTGTTCTAGTCCCTCTACCTCATTTTTCCATTGACGCTATACAGGCCCAGGGTGTTGACCTACTTTCTTGACGCTATACTGGCCCAGGGTGTTGACCTACTTTCTTGACGCTATACTGGCCCAGGGGGGGTCTGTAATGCTAATTCCCATTGACGCTACGGTAACCCACTATACTACTCTCACCAGTTAGTTGCCGTTAAGCATGATACTTATCTTGGTGATGGCGCAGCCACTGTATTCCACGTTTGTGTGGTCGGAGTCAACTAGTATAGCTGTGCCGCAGCTCAAAGCAAGTGTGAATGCTGGTCAATGACGCCTGAGCCATTAGTCACGACAAGCGTGCTCTGGTCTCTATTTACATCAAGCAGGCGGTGAATAGAACAAAATGGGTCGAGATTGTTTCCGTACTGAGACATGCTCGCGGTGCTATTTGGGGTACACGTGTCCTGTCTTTATTAAGCGCGTTTAGTTGCTTGCCTGATACCTAACCGTGGCTGAAGGCGGAATGGACTTGAAATGCTGGATTGTGACACTCGTGAGTCAGATGACCCAGAAGTAGATGAAACCTTATTTACCACCAAAGTAATTAAGACAGAAGAACCACTGTATTGGGCCAACGGCAACGAGATGCCTTGCTGCATGTGGAAGCAAGAAGTTATAGCCACAGCTGGTCGAATAGCGACTTTGGAAGAAGACATGAAATATGTAAAAGCTATATAATGTGATCCTCCGTAAGTATATGGTTTATAGATAAATTAAATAGCTGTATATGGACTTAATATCATCACAGTACTTTCACGCGTTAGCTTTGTTCAGTACGACATGCGGCTGGGCTAGTAAATGTACTTTTTATATATTCTGTTATTTTCAATATTTGTATGCATAATTTATGCATGATAGTATACCATATTTCCGAGGCAAATTAATCAGTACACACGTGCTTGAATATCGTCAGTAAACCGTCGAGCGGAAGAATCTGGCAAAGTTCATTGTCCATTGATTATCACGCGGATACACTGATGTACTGGCGGCGATGAAGCTATAAAATTCATACAATTTCGTGAGCTAATTAAATATATAGATGGTAATTATTTGTCAAAAATAGCAATTTCCTAATTCAAAAAGCTGTGAACGAATCGCCCCAATAAAACCATAAATCTAATCCATCGTAAGGATTATACGTCAGATCCGCAAGCTTCCATCAAGCTTTTACGTTATGGTGTGATGGTTAACAACTGTGCATACATTGACTGTTTACATGAATTATATGTTATTTAAAGGTCCATCTGACACAAGCATGTCTCAGTAATGTTTTAACATGAACGATTCGGGTAGTTAAAAGGTGAAGCTGGAACGTACGTATGTTTACAATTTGCTAACGTGAACTATACAGGTAATTATAGGTCCAAAAGAAACATGCATGTTCCCAAAATTTCCTAACATAAACGATACGTTTGGTTAATCGTTCAGGAGAAACGTGTTTATTTTCTTAGTTTCCTAGCGTAAACTATACGCTTGGTTAAAGGTTCAGCAGAAACATGCATGTTTCCAGTATCTTAACATAAACGATAGGGTTCGTTAAATGTTCAGCAGAAATATGCATTCTTCCACAGTTTGATAATATCATCTAACCTAATATTATAAAATGATACAAAACACAGACATTAAATGGATACATATTCATTAGAATGAGCACCGTCCATGAATGTTATCATAATCAGACTGTTTTTCTACGTTAAGTTCCATTGCATGTCAAACCAATATTGGTAGATTGATACATTAATACACCTGGGATTTAAGTTACAACATTATAATTTGAGCTAATAATAAACAGTCAACATGTTTGGCAAAAGTGAAACTCCCTGAATACTTAATAAAGGCAACTATAGGCCTCTGCGGAAACTGATTTATCGCAAAGTTTTACAACTGCTTTCTACTAAAATTTGACAGATTGCTGGTATTTGGAGAACACACTGTACTAATGGTATGGACAAATCGGATCCAGTCTGGAAATGGATGAAGATAGAATAGAGTGTAAATAGGTTTGACTCACCAGAATTTGTTGATAATGAAAGATTTTAGTAAAAAAGAATCTTTTGAGAGTTTATTCTGGTAGTAACTAAACAATAGACATTGTTTTACTGATGGAATTTCAGTCCTTTAACAGTCTTCAGTTTGGAACAGTCAGTACTGAAATTAGCACCTGACTCTTTTCTCAACCCATAAGCTGTCATCCAGGATGCATCTATACTGATAAAGATAGGTTTGATCATGAGCACTCAGACATTTAAAGTTACTAAATTTCAATACCATGGTGTTTGCATAGGTTTACTATGGGATATGAATTAGTACCGTGGGTCCAGGAGCAATAGTCCCCATAAACTGAGGTGACAAGTGGGACATGCGCACTGAGTGGACAGAAGAGTTCCAATTCAAGGGGTGTAACCTAGTTTCTGAAAAGGTCTATACTTAAAAAATATCCAAGCAGATCTGGTAGCCCAGCAAATGATTTGATAATTTGTACATTTCGGAAACCACAACTTTGTCTATGACATGTCAGAACTAATATGGTACACAATACTATATTTATTCCGGCTCCAAACGTTTGGTATAGCTTCCAGCTTCGTAATGTCGCTCTTTGTGTATATAATACTGCGTATAGTTTGGTAAAAAGCTAACGTACCAAGTTGTTAGTGTACCCAACCGTACACAATAATACAATACAAATATCGAGCTGAAGCAACCGAAAGCGATACCAAACATTCAGATCCCGAGCAGATAAAACGTAGTGTGATCAGCAAAATAATCTAAATGGAGACAATATCAAACTTTTCAACTTTCTAACCTTCATTACTTGACCCAATCGTTTTACATTTTTACATTTATCTGGTTCCATAGTTGTTGATTTGTTTCTGATCGAGTTTCCGTTTTTTTTAATAAGTTTCCGTCTTTTTAATAAGTGTCCACTTTGAAATTTAATAAAGAGCGTACCGAGAAGCCAATCCATTAGTGATTGACCAATTACAGAAAAATTCTCGTTTTTTGAAATCGTTCTTTGCACTAATTCCTCATACAACTGACTACCGTGGCATCTAAGCATCATGATGATCATGTCCGATTCAATAGATGGGATATAATAAAAGTGTACATGTATTGAATGTACATGTATTAACTATATTTGTTATATCTTAGAGAGCTTTTAATATTTCATGTTACTTATTATATGACAGTGTAAACAAAGTTAAGATGCGAATTTACAGTTGTTTTTGTTTTCAAGATCAATGGGAGAATTGTAATAAATCAGAGATAAACGGTTGAATTCGTTTGACACATGTGATTCCGAATAATTTTGATACGCAAAATATTTTGGTTCTAGCTATTGACCTATTTGTTCAGAATCCACTGTGGCATAAATATCATCGGATATTAAAATAGTGTATCTCTGTAGTAAAAGTGAAAATGTATCAAGCTGGATAAAGTTTAAAACAAACTCTCAGCTGAACGTTATGCCGGCTATTTCGTATATACTGTATTACGTGTAGGCTCGTACAAAAATAACAAGAGAAAAGAGTGAAGCCAACAAGCTTTGTATATTTTAACAAAATAATTTATTTCCCTAGAAAACAATGTAAAAATTGGAAATAGGACTTACGCTTTGTGAATATAATCCAAAATTTAATCCTAAGATTGAATAATACAAGTCCTATCACTAAACAGTTCTAATTGAATCCAGGTTCGAATCTCGATGAAATTCCAATATGGAGGCGATGACGTTAGGTGAGAATGTTGTACTAATCAGATCCTCGATTGAATCACAATTTATGTTTCCTTATAGAATTCCAGAATAAATTTCCACTGAATTTCTTTTTCCCAGAACTTTTGATACAAAAGTACACTTGTTTAGTTTTCTAGAGAATAAATTATTAAATCCAAAAAACAGATGAAAAACAAAATGGCAACAACAATTAGAAACACCTTGTTCCCTCAAGGTGTTAAAAACGACTGGCTAAATCTACTAGAGAGCGTCTGTTTAAAACAGTGATTTTAGATCACATGGTACTTCACGCGATAGGCTACATGATTTACTAATTTGAACATCGCAATAAAATAATGCCAGTTGTCACGTAGATAGGATAGCCCTATCTAAGAACCAAATTCTCACGCTGAAAATATATAAAAATAAAACATTGTTTCTTCAGACTAACACGTAGGCCGAAATGACCTTGGCAATAGCCAATCGTTTTCGCGTAGTGTTTACGCGTTTTTTCATATATATATATATATATATATATATATATATATATATATATATATATATATATATATATATATTCCAATACAGAGAATTGTTTTGACTTCTAAAATTACAAATTCATTAAAGCGAGACAATAATATGCAATTTAATCGACGACGCCTTTGAATGTCGTTCCCATTACTGGACGAGTTTCAATCGAAGATGAGGATGCGTTCATCTGCATGATAGAGTTGTGTGCCCTTTCTGTTTCCCTTAAATTTGATTACAAAGGTCTGTATCATGCAGCTCTACTCATTTCAACCCTCACATTCACTAATACCAAACATTAATGGCATTCATTATTACTTCAAGCACATTTGCTAACAATTCGTGTCGCAATCGCTCATTAACTTCATCATGGAATGTGGTCCGTTGTGTTTCCATTGCTTATTAACCTAGTCATGGAGCGTGGCCTGTTGTGGTTCAGTGTTAAATATTGAGGTTTACTGTTTAAACCCATTTTTCCAATTTTCAAAACAGTAAAAGCAGTTACATCCTTCAATTCAAATAATTGCCCGAAAAAGTATGTATGTCTCTTAAGTTGGCGAAAATCGCACTGGTCCAGATGTGACGCAGATATTTAACAATTAACTCCTAAAATAATGGATATAATGTAAGGAAATGTTGATGGATTATGAAATGAGCATCATCATCATCATCATCATCATCAACCTTTATTTTGACTTCTTAGAGATAATGATGTAAACATAGATAAAAATTAAGAGAGAAAAAATGCATTAGTTGCATATAAGTAGTATAGGTGAACATGAGAGATATCTTCTAGAAGCGCAGCTTCCATTTGAGGATTTTCATAAGAGAACACTATACTGATTTAAATAAATCAACTTGAGGGTTTTATAGAAGTATGAACACTTTTTAATCTTTTGTAGGATATGCCACTGTCCTAAAAAGATTAAACAATTTTCATGCTTCAAAAATATTTCTGTCTCGTATGTTGGAGAAATAGTATCTCTTCCGCTGTCATTTGTGCAGAAGTGAAGCAAATGTTTTAAGGAATTGTTGATGGATTACGAAATGAGCAGTGATGATAAGGACAACAAGGAAATTTAACTGGACAGCCTATATCCCACCTGCATATCGGCTAGAGAAAGCAAACAAGCAAAATACAACTAACAATCAAAAAGCTTACCAATGATAACATTTGTGGGAAAATATGTACTATAATAGTGTGCCTTTTGTATAATGGCACAAGCGTTCAGTTTGAGCATAATGTTATCTAACCCATCATAAAACAAGAAACAAAAATAATTTAATACCCTATTTTTAAAATAGATAAAAGTAGCTATGCTAATTTTGTATCCTAGAGTACTCAAATAAAAGTACACAATTATTTTTGTCGACCTCGTGGCGTTATCGTACATCCCGGTTAGTTAAATCGCTATCTATATACTTCTTTATGACTTTTCCCCATTGAAGTTGAAATTAAAGAAATAGGAACTAGTTTTTATTTGTTATCGATAGTACATCCTAAACGTATGCGGCACATAAAACTATTCATTTGTTTATAATCAGTACTCTTTACAGCAAAATGGTGTATAGCTTCTTATACCATGACGACATACATCACAGAAAACAAAACCAACCTTCGTCAAGGAAAGTGAAGAAAAAATAATTCTGAACATCTCACTCTCCACGCACTTTTAGCACTGAATGAGGGAAATTTGTTCAGAGTACCTCAGAGTACCAAAATGATTTTTTAATTTACATATACTTGTCTTTGTGAATCATCAGATATTTACACGTTAAAGAATTTCTCTATGTATGATTTTTAAATGTTATTAAACCTATTGTTAGATGTAGGTGCTATTCTAACTCTAGCAATTTTCATCATAAGAAACCATTTCCATCTAAAATCGGCTTTGTTCTTTACAATTAAACAACACTGTGTTCAAAATGAAAACGTTGAATAAATCTTCGAAGTCAATATTGTTCAATTAGTTATTTTTATTAAGGTGTATTATGAACTTTATCGTACAAGTAGGGACTTCAGAGAATCATCGTATCTTTACAAATGATATAAATCACTTTATCACAAATGACTTCTTGCATTGCTTACTTTAAAATATTTCCAAATTTACACTGATCGTTATATTGCTTTGTAACATGTACGAGTCTCGTATAAAGCAAACAGATCTTGTAATAATAGATGATACATATTGTTAAAATCATTGGCAGCCTCTAGGAACAAATATATCTCTACCAGCCAGATCATAATATAGTGGAGAAAGAAATAAAGCGTGAAATTCGTCCACAACATGGCGTTTACAAACGGATATAGTCTCTTATATTCTGATAAACAATAAATTTTGAAATGAGCATCATCACAACTAATTTGGAAACGATGAGCACTGTAACATGGGAAACATCATTCAACACTTATATTTACTTGTTCACAATTGTCTTGCGAAACGTCGAAGCTTATTACTTCCTCTGCCATTCAAACCTGCTTATTATACACGTCCTATAATTAACATGTTTGGTGAAGAATATAATTGCCTATCTGCATACGTTTACATGTACAGACAATAGAGGTTATATAAGCAACGGACATTATACCTCTTTACACACAATGAATTTTTTAAACTCTACAACGGCCATTATACCTCTTTACACACAAGGATTTTTTAACTCTACAACGGACATCATAAATCTTTGCACACAAGGAAATGTTTTACATTATTGGCCGGGAGTACCCATTCAATATTAAACCTACATGCCCATATAAAATGTAAACTCATAATGCGCAAACGATGTTATTGGTCTTTGATATTACAGTCTACTTATGTAAATAATCCGAACCATTCACAGTTTCGTACATATACACCTCTTGGTAAAGTAGGGGAAAAACCCCTTAAAAATTAGTCAAGAGAGAAGCCAAAAATATATATTATTTTCTGTTTATTGTTGTCCTTTTAGGAGGGAGGGAATGTAATTCATTCTTACATCAATAGAAGTTAAATATCGTGCCCCAAGCATTGCACATATATATATATATATATATATATATATA
>JAECUM010065457.1:0-12604 GCA_016617855.1 Megalonaias nervosa | reverse complement strand
CACTGAAAGTTAAACTAATCGCATATTTAAAAAACATGTTGTTTGATGATGTCAATATGCAAGTATATTACAATTTTCCGATTGTTATGCATTTGAATAGGTAAATTACACTGACTATAACGTCAAAGGTTGAATTCCATGTTTAACGAGTTTATTAGGCAGGAACACGTTATTTGATAACACGGTAAACCAGATGAGTTGAACTGCAAAAAACATAGATCCTGATCTGCCGTAGTATAACGCGCCATTATACCAGGGTCTATGTTGTTTGTTCTACTGATTACTTCTTACAAACTGAACAGACCCAGATCTCCCGGCGCATTATGCGACGACTGATCTGGCTCTGTGCAGTTTGCAGTTGGGCTCGTCAGCAAGTACATACGGTATATTTTTATTTGTTTAACAGTATTAGAATTACAAAATCAAATGCTTCACTTAATTTAAGGTCTGAACACCTAAATCACAATGGCGTATTTGACTTCCAATTAAATTCCTTCATTCATCGCGCCAATATGGCTTGTTTATATGCGTGGCATTATCGAGACAGGGGTCTTATTATAACCTCAGACAGCTCTGTTAACTCAGTATCACTGCTAATTTTGAAATGTAAGGTCAATATTTTCTGTATAGCAGGCTCGGCCCTAGGATGTGCGGGGCTCAAGGCAGCAAATGGGGCCCAAGGCAGCAAACGATGAGCGCGGGGTCTCAAGCAAAAACAACTGCATTGCGGAGAAGCGCTAGGTCCATGGCGGTTTCCTCGTTCGCCTTCCCCTAGGGCCGGGCCTGCTGTTTAGCCATTAGAGAGAAGAGCAAGCTTCCATGATACTGTGGGTACCGATAAATAGCACCAATATGTGAATTACTCAACGTCCGGAATACTAATAACCAGTGTTGTGGATTATGGAATAGTCGTAAAACTGGATAGATCCAGAAGTCCAGTTTGTCTCAGTATGATAGTTGACAGCCACTGCCGTCTTGGAATACAATCAATGGCAAATGATAGTAATCATCGGCACCATCAAATTTGGTTTTGTTTTACACATATCAAATTGAAATGGAAGTAGTCTGATACATGCTAGTACGAAAAACTAACGTTATTACTGACTGACATCAATTAGAAAAGTCCGGCAATATTTAGAGTTGAATAATGTGACATACGAGACGAAGATGAGAGAGTATTATCATGTTATAATTTTGGTAAGCGCGTCAAATTTTGAAGCAAAGTCTTTGGTAGTCGATAGCTGGTAAATTCCGCATGCAGTGGTTGTTTTGTTCTTCTGTAAACGATTTCTAACCTAGTTCAAATGCAATTTTCCTCTCACTTGCTTTCCGACATGTGATTTATAGCCGTCTTTATTGTTCTTCTTGTAAGATGCTCAAAATATAACTAATACTTTTTTTAATAATCAAGGAAAATTGTATGGCACGTAGAGTTTTATTTACAATGGTGACCTATTTGATGTCTCTACAAGTGCAGTCAAAAACTATTTGTTTCAACATATCTCAACCAGTGAGTAGAATTTACATATCTGTTAGATGTTTGTAAACTGATATACATCGGGCACCCTATAAATTAACTTCTGACGAAGTGAAGTCATATCTGGATAAAAACAAATTCATGTCTATCATTCGAAGAGATTGGTTTATATGATGGATGCTATAATATGCACGTATCCCTGTATTTCCATTAAGATGTTCTTTACAGAACATAATTGTTTAATAAATAAGAAGCTTAGTACCCAGGCAGGCATTCAGAATATTATTATATGCTTGATACTGAGATATTGAAATATATCAGTGGAAGCAAAAATGATATCGTCAAAGTGTCCATATCACTTTTGAAACTACCGACAATGTTTACCACCTCACTAATGAAATATTTGTTTACATTTACTCCAAACAACGTAGATATCCTGTATGCATTTGTAAAACATTATTATTATTATTACTATTATTGAATGTTCAGAAAAAAAGGATTTAAAAGCATACAATTGGTGAATTATATGTTAATAAGGGTTTAATAAGTTTGTTTTGCAATTGTCTCTCTTAAGCACGTATACATGAACATGGGTCAGCTTGATCACATTTCATCACTCAGACTGATGACAAAAAAGGGCTCACAAAAATGAAATACCATGAAGCCCAATCTCTCTAGTGCTCTCATACCGTGTAATGATAAACAGAGGTGGCTCTTTCATGGCATACATAATAACATCCAGGCCTCTTTACCTATGTCATCTACAGCCAGTTGTACAGTTTTATCCGGGATGAAATATCTAGCAGCACTTTGGTGTATACTAATCACACTGACGAATTTCTATACATGTATTTATCTAAATTGTTTTAATTTCAGTTTAGTTTAAATGCAAGAAGAAACAAGACCTCAAATGTGTATTTAAAACGTTAGCACATACTTTCTGGTGATAATTCAGAGGCCGACAATGATCTAACGCCGTAAAGAAAATGACTAAGTAACTTTACCTACTGGTTAAACGAATCTTACAATGTATACCTTGCATACTAAAGCTCCCAAAAGAATCAGATCGGCAGTTAATACGGCCGATGCTAATTGTTTTATCTCCCCAGCATCACGATAATCATCGAAAAGCTGAATGCAGCTTGCAAAATGAAAGCCATTGAGAGGGCAAAAATGAGTATTTAATGTATAATTAGTTAACGTTTTGGCCAGTTTCACCACCATTTGTTTCAGTAAATGGCATCAAAATATGTTCTTATTTGCTTATCTCGTATCCGTTTATGGATAATCATCTTAATTAAACAGATATTTTTATGCTTTCTAACAATCATAGTTGACCAGTCGAACAGAAAATGAAATAGCAAATACCAGAGTTGACCATTTGAACAGAAAAACAAATAGATAGGAAACACCAGAGTTGACCAGTCGAACAGAAAAAGAAATACGTAACAAATACCACAGCTGACTAGTTGAACAGAAAAAGCAGTAAGTAGCAAATACACTGACAGCAAATTCGACGTCTTATTAAAAGTGAAAATGATATTTAAGCTCAAATATCAGATGACCATCAGCTTGTTATTTATAATGAATACATTTTCAAATTCTAACCGTCTTTATTTCGTCGCTTAATGATGTACGTCAAGAAGCAAACTACTGAACACGTGATTAATGCCAGAGAGAATAACGCTTGATATTTTAATAAAAATGTGCAAAGTTTCTGTCTACAGATTGGCTATAGTAATCCCTAACAAAACGATAAAGCTCTTTTCATGTAGACTTGCTGTCCAATGAAGACTTGTATTCCATTAGAAACAACATTAAAGGCTGAACGAAAATAACATGTTTATTGAGTTCAGCGTCTTGACTTTAACGTAGTGACAAAGCAAATGGTGTAATTTGGCGAGTTCCAGAAATGTCTCTTGTACTATAAATTTCGGTCATTGCAGTCATACGCGACTATTTTCAGAAGTTGCAACATAACTTCTGCTGGACTTTTTATCTGTTGTGTCTAGATTAACGCCTTACATAAGTAAAATAGTCGTTGTGCAACGTGTACTTAGTGCATTGCATTTCATCAACAACGTAGGAAAATGAAGGGCATACAAAAATTGAATGACCAGTGCTACAACATAATTAAGCAATATTGCTGGCGAGGGAAGTATGTACTATCCTAATCTGTACAAATGACAGGTAATGTAAGTACTATCCTAATCTGTACAAATGACAGGTAGTGTATGCACTATCCTAATCTGTACAAATGATAGGTAATGTATGTACTATCCTAATCTGTACAAATGACAGGTAATGTATGTACTATCCTAATCTGTACAAATGACAGGTAATGTATGTACTATCCTAATCTGTACAAATGACAGGTAATGTATGTACTATCCTAATCTGTACAAATGACAGGTAATGTATGTACTATCCTAATCTGCACATATGACAGGTAATGTATGTACTATCCTAATCTGCACAAATGACAGGTAATGTATGTACTATCCTAATCTGCACAAATGACAGGTAATGTATGTACTATCCTAATCTGTACAAATGACAGGTAATGTATGTACTGTCCTAATCTGTACAAATGACAGGTAATGTATGTACTATCCTAATCTGTACAAATGACAGGTAATGTATGTACTATCCTAATCTGTACATATGACAGGTAATGTATGTACTATCCTAATCTGCACAAATGACAGGTAATGTATGTACTATCCTAATCTGTACAAACAACAGGTAATGTATGTACCACCCTAATCTGCACAAATAACATGTAATGGCAGATTTTACCAGTTTATTCCCATATTTCTTCAGAAATGGAAGAAAACTATTTTTGCCGCAAGCCATTAAATATAACACGAATTTCCGAACTATTGCAAAACGAATTATGAAAAAAAAATTGAGAAAATTGCAAATTTTCCGGCAAGGAATAACATAACATTTTCAGTTTGAAAATAAAATGATGTTTAAGCATTGTCACCATGCTTATTGAACATTTTTTTATTCATAAAGAACAAATGTTTTTCATACATGTAAAAAATCATCTTGATTAAAAAAAACAAAAACAAAAAACACTTTGGATCTCACGTAGTCTCTAACGCTTAAAAATCTTTAAGACCAATGCTACGCAATTATCACCAGCTTTTATCATATATTTGGAAAAAGATTGGCTCTAACCCTTCTTCGGATAAGAACCTATTGTGATATACAATAATTTGTCAGATTGTGGCCGACTTTTGTGTAAGAATGAAAATAACGAAAAATTGAGGATGGCGGAAAAATCTGGTTCACCATGTGTTGTTTAAAGAACACCTGATGCAAAATTTCTATCATGTTAAGTGGGGTGGGGGTAGGGGCTGGCCAAAAAATTAAGGAAGAACCCTATTCATTTATATCGGTAATTTTCATAAATTGTTTCAAGTCTGTTTGAGTTTACAAGCCATGTTAAATCTGAAGCTACGTAGTGTTTAGTTTTCATTACACGGTAGGAGAAACGGCATCTAAAAGGGAATATATGGATGGGATTCGTCAACCTCTGAGGCTCATAGTAAATGCAAAATGTACGGACAATGCACATTTCCTTTATTGTATAATTAAATACAGGCTACCGAAATGCACTACTGCCGCCTCCAATTGATAGATAGTGTGCATACATTATCCCTGACACGATTCATTGAAACAGAAATACTTGTTTTCCTTTCTCTGCCCTCTACGGCAATGGTGTGCTTTATGGTCAATTAAGAAGGTACACAGATGAAGACGGAACGATATTCCATTGTTTGTGTTATTTCAGGTTTGAAGTTGAGGCATACAAGGGTCAAGTAAAGCGTGTGCCATCTGTCAACTTCAATCCTTGATACATCAAAGGGTACATTACAATTAAAAACCGCTAATTGATTATATAAATTGGAAACATGGATGTGTATGTCATGTCGGAACATTGACGCTTTGATCCTAATGTGAATACCTTCCCCTTCTGTGCAGCCAGTAGTCAAAACTGTTCCTACAGCGATGTAAAGTTGTTAGAAAATGAAGTTCGCACCTAAAAACGAGATGCACTTCAGATTCATACGCTCTTCAAGTGCAAAGTTCATTCTGGAAGAGATTACTTCACGTTTTCTCTGTACAATTTCACTCGCTGTAAACACACGACAAGAAAAAGCCTTCATGAAACGAACACCATTTTCTGTAACATTATTTTATCTCGACAACGCCATTCTTCATGTACGTAGGAAAATGTTGCAATGTGTGCAGCTTACTTTGTTTTTACAAATTTTTCAGAATTCAGGCAAGTAGGGAAAACGTCGTTTACAACAAATCTATGATGCCATGCCTAAGAATTAATGCAGGCATAAGTATCGTTTCTGGCATGAACTAGGGGAGTGTATATAGTTGTGCGCGCACGTGCTTGTAAATATGTTATGTATGTATGTATGTATGTATGTATGTATGTATGTATGTATGTATGTATGTGGATTATATTTTATATTCATGATTAACCACATAAAGACAAACTCAACATTTCTTGTATTCACCTTGTTTCAAGAACAAAGCATTCACTCTTTAGTTGTGAATTTTTCATTACAGGTAGGGATTTGTCAATCTAAACCAAATGTGTACGCTTGAATACAGGCGGAACCTTTTTTGACAATAATATTTCTTCTGCTTCTATCTTTGAAATTTCCACTGTAACAGAACTTAATTTGTTTGGTACAACAAGATATCAAACTTGAAATTCCTGTATATATATATATATATATATATATATATATATGTTATATATATATATATATATATATATATATATATATATATATATAATGTACATTTAATGCATACCAAATTTGCATGTATATTCACACCATTCTTGAAGATCTATTAAAAACTTTTCAACATGGTCATATATGTGTAACAAACGTTAAATAGACTTGTTCCGGTGGGAAAGGTGCGACCACTACTTATCCGATTACAGGTGATGCTATTCACTAAAGGACACTACCTGCAGTTATTTGACACGTAACCTCGTTAAGTTGCACTATATCGAAATAAACTGACCAAATGTCCAATAAGACACGAAGGCATTCTTCTTTCATCACAAGTTCACGTCCAGTTCACTAGGGGGACAACAGTACAAGAGAACCGAGCAGTAATTATATCCTAGATGTATGGCGATCAACAATAGCCATATCAGATGTTCATTACAATTCTGCGTCTCATTCACTGGAACAGTGACAGAGAACAGATAATTTTGCGCCATCCCGCGCAATGTTTGACACGCACTTAATGCAGACAAAACACTACAGTAATTTCGATATATGAATAACATGCTTTCAGGCTTTGAATGTACATATAAAATTGTATAATTAAAGGAGATGTTTACTTGCCATCTATATTTCATTAGGATAAATTAGATTTTAATGGCATAATGACAAGGGAAAAAGAGGGATGTTAACTGGAAATGCCAATTTTGGCGTCAATAATTTGGTGCCAGTAGAAATAAAGATTATTTACGGAATTCTTGGGCATCCTGTTCATACTAGCTAACCAGAGGGTGCCCGATAATAATGGGACGCCTACATGCCATGTAAAACACTTTTGGGAATATCTTTAAACAATTTTTACAAAATATTTTATTCTGAAAGACACAAACATGAACAGATATATTTACCGAATCGTTCCAGAGTTATTTATTTACATAGCTATTTCCTTATTTCCGCAGATATGTTTATGTAACACTACAAGTTAATGTATCCATAACACTGCGAGTTAATGTATCTATAACACTACAAGTTAATGTGTCTATAACGCAACAAGTTCATGTATCTATAACACCACAAGTTCATGTATCTAAAACACTACAAGTTAATGTATCTATAACACTGCGAGTCATGTTTCTGTAACACAACCAGTTCATGTTCTTCCTCTGTATATCAATATTCAAAATTGGAATTATCTTCCATGTTTCTATAATTGTTTTGCGATCTTGAGTATGATTTAATGTATACTGGAGGAATAAAACGACAACAACAAGGAAGTATCGGAAAGCTTGTATGTTTGAGAGCATTTTATTCAAACAATGTTTTCAAGGACGAATGATTCAACTTGGTTAAAATTTTCCTGTGGTCAATCCCCGTAAAATGTCGAATAGTGATTTCAACGGGGAAAATCCGGCTAAACCTCCCACATTATCGTAATATGGGTAAGATCTTTTCATGGGTGTGTAGCGGTATGCATTTATTTTGGACGTCACATTTAATTGTGTAGCGGTATGCATTTATTTTGGACGTCACATTTAATTGTGTATCGGTATGCATTTATATTGGACGTCACATTTAATGGACCATTTTTGAATGTGCACTGCAAAATTTTAATACAGATGTTCTACATGTTTTATATTCCTAGAAAAACTTTCCATTAGGTTTTACCTGAAAAAGTTTATACGACACATGCGTTCGAATTTGATACGTATCCAAAGTTAACTTATTTACTATCTAAAGAAACACATTCTCAATGTTGTTTTTTTATGTACTCTTGTTATTTGTATGATCCCTTGTGAACAAAATGTTTACGTGGAAAACTGTCTTGTATGTCAATGTCACGAGGATCCTGATTTGTGATGACTCTTATCTAAAGGTATGTTGTCGTTATTGATACTGTCGCAGTAGGTTTACTTTTGTCTGTTCACGCTAATATATGCATATTAGTGAATACTGCATGCTTTCATTCGAAACGAAATTCTTTTCAAGTGAAACACTTTAGCATGTCACCATCAGTAGAATATATTTAAGGCGTTTTAGTCCCAAATGTAGCATTGGTAAAACAAAACTTATTTAAAACAAAATTTATTTATACAAATTGCACGGCTTTGTTGAAAAGGGACATACCATTTAATTTTCTGTAGTAGTGTGCTTATGATTTCTTTTTTCGAGCCAATTTTTATTTCCTTTACCGGAAGGTGTTTAATTTTCTTTTTCAACTAATCTCTCTCTCTCTCTCTCTCTCTCTCTCTCTCTCTCTCTCTCTCTCTCGTCTTAATGACATAGTCAGATAATGTGCAAATAGTGCTCTTCATAACCAGCCAACCTTTTCAGTTAACTACTTTTATAGCTCTGAGCCGCACATTTCACAGAAAAGATAACACATAGATCTATATACCAAGAAGTAATACGGTAATTGAAACAAATCATGTTGACTTTCATTATACAACATCTAATCTAGACTCTAGTGTATCGTGTACTGTAATTATGCAATTGACCACAGATGTAAAATCAACCATATTTCCTATTCGACTCGTTATAAAACGGAGGTGTTTGCATCTTTTCCTCAGTCTGATTTTTGCCTTTCTTCGAGAAATGTCTACTGTGATCCGATTGGCAGTTAGAAAACAAATTGATACGGTGATTAGCAGGTAAAGTGACAATATGCCAGTTTTATATGGCTATACAAGGAGACACTAATCTGCTATTCACAACTAGGTTGACAAGTAGGCGTTTTGTTTTTATGTGATTGTACCGTTTTTAATACCATGAGATCGCTAACCCATGCCTACTCCACATATCATAACCCATATATAGCACATGTCACTTACCCGCTGCTAGCGACCAAACTGTCTTGAAATTCTATCTTTAGAGAAGATGGTAAGATGATATTTTTAGATTGGAAATTCCACCAAGATCCCACATAGAGGCTAGGTTTAGAAAACACATAATATCCCCTTGCCAGATATATGGACATACACCTACGCGACGTTTTTAAGATTAAACTTGGCATACTGTTTACAAGGGGATTTCCATGCCCTTTTCGAAAAGTCAGTAAGTGGAATGTTTAGTCTTGTTACGGTAGAGCATGTTTAAACCTGTATTTTGTTTCTATTACAATTTGAATTTGTGGTTAAAGTTACATATTTTATCAAGGGCATGTTTATTTCCGAAGTCTGCTAAGTTACTACATGATACGATTCTTTTACAATATAGATTGTGCCAGATATATATATATATATATATATATATATATATATATATATATATATATATATATATATATATATATATATATATATATATATATATATATGAATGATAGGATTTTAGTGTAATCATTTCTTATAGACCACATGGATGTCTGAAACGTAAATTTCACCTTATTGATAAATAATTTAAATATTTACAGCATCATCACTACTTAGGTACAATGTACATATTTTATACTTTTAATTACTTCTCTCTGACCTAAATAAAGTAGAACACGTTTCCTGCCCCACCTCGAAGGCTTACATCAATAGTATGCATGCTATTTTGAACATTTTATTTACAATTCTGCATTTCTTTGTGGCCCTGACATGCCCTTGGGTTGAGTGAAATTACAAGTATGACGGTAGTATTAATTATCCATTTTGGCATTTTACATATTCAGTCGTGAAATAATATGGCATTGTTGTACTCATACACCGTTAACATGCAGTTACATGACACTAAGAAATCACCATCCGTGTCTGACAGTAAGCGTGAAATTGTTTAATATGACAGAGAAAATTTATCGTCGGCAAAACAGTTAGGGGCCACCGCTCGGATGAAGGTTGAAAGTCAGCCAGAAAAGTTTAATTCGTCACGGTACCTTGGTTTTAGTTTGGGTTCGGAAAACCTTTATCACACCAGGTCTTTTTTAATGATCAAGTCAATTAATAGTTTCTTATCCATGTTACAAATCACCACTCAAAAGTGATAGGGCAAAAGTACTATAAAGAAGACGAAGTTAAGATGTCGGGGGTGCTGGGGGGGGGGAGTAATTTATTTCAAATTTCAAACAATTGAAGACAGCTTAAAAAATGAATCAGTGATGAACTTAGGAGTTAAAATAGAATTAATGTTGCCCCTGTCATTATCAAAATTAATGTTGCCCCTGTCATTATCAAAAACAATTGGAAAATCTTAAGTAGAATATATTATTAGATGTGATTGTGCCATAACGTTTTATTTTTGCTGGACAAGTAGCATAAATCCAAAAAGGTCTACATTCTAAAAGGTCTACATTCTAAAAGGAGCGTACAGGTCACAAATAGAATCACCTAGCCAATATTTACATTTCAGAAGCCGCAAACCATGCCACTAAATATGAGATACTATACAAATAGATGTCCTTTCTTCATAATGAACCAGAACCGTGAATTTCTTCAGTAGTTTCATATCTGTATCAAAAATAACGATGCATGTTGACAGCATGATGAAGTGGACTTTTACACTGCCAGTTATCAAGGTCACGCGAGTAACGTGTCTGAAGTTGAAGTAAATGCAATTTCCATGTCCGTAAAATTATTCATCGTTAATGGAGATAATACGGAGCATGTCAAATATAACCACCAGCAGCAGGCAATCAGCTTTTATAGACACTCATGCCATAAAATCAAGTACGCCTCTTGCATGCGGTGCCGGAGGTGTTCTACTGCAATGAATATAATGCTAGCTTGCGCGGTTGGAAAGTCGCATCTGATGACGCGCATTTGGCAAACAAACAGTGTAAATAGAACTTCTGGCAGTCAGATGTCAGACAGACGGAACATAAGACATTTTATATTATTAGAAAGGAAAAATTGGCTGTATTATATGAGATGTGTCCATCCTTATACAAAAATTGTATGGGTCAACTCAACATCAGATAATGATATGCCAGAATTTCTTGCCTTTTCTGGATCAGTTATTGTATCCAAGCTGTCTGTACGTGGGTTGTTTTTTTTTTTGTTTGTTTTTGTTTTTTGTTATTTTTTGTTTACTAGTTTGACGATTTTGACGATACGCTGCAACGAAAATAAAATAAAATTAAATAAGATAAAATAAAATAAAATGCGAACAGGTTGAATGAGGTCCTTCGTCCGTCATGAAAGTGCCAGAGTGGCTAATTGACGAGAAAGGCAAGGAGTCCTATGATTTGCCATACCATCATACAAATAAACACACGGGTTCAGCTCACATCTGACATCAGTACATTGGTCTAGACATACTGTGTATTCTGTCCCTCCAGCATTATTTTATAATACTCTGTAACACTAATACCGTTGCTATATATTTATGCAGCTGTCATATTTGATCAGTGTCTCAAAATGAAAAATTTGTGTCTAGTGTAGGTGTAGCAAGCGCGCGCGTTTGTGTGATTTGGATTTTTAACGTAGCTTTGAATATCGCTACGATGTCTGCAGTGTGGCAGTTTATAATGATGTCTAGCACTGGGGCATCATGGGACGCTCTAACCCAGGGGTCTCAAACACGTGGCCCGCCAAGCCGTACCCTGTGGCCCGCAAAATGATTGGCAAAACAAGGTGTCCTAAGAGATAATGAAGGTGGTGCGTCCCTTGAACCTTAGAAAATGCCCTCATGTGGCCTTCAGGGTGGTTTGAGTTTGAATCCCTGCTCTAACCACTCACGCCACTGTAGTGGTAGATGCATAAGGCAAGAGATTCAAAATGACATGAGATCAAAACTGCTGCTAGGTAGCCCTGACCTTGTTTCAATGATAAATTACCTTGGGCGTTACAAATTTTCGTCGGAACATGTATACGTGATTAAAAATTTAAATTACGATTCCTTTGCTGCTTCTAAAAATATGTACACTTTCCCCCACAACAATAACCATATCCAATTATTTAATGCACTGATAACATTTTCTGAAAAAATAAAAAAGCATCAATCAATCATTAATAAGTTTCTACGAGAAATACTGCAATCATATTGCTAACGTTATCTTTGTCACTGAATAACAAACAGAATTTTGAAAACTTCGATTGATACGTTTGAAAAAAAAATGGATTAATGAAATTCCTTAATTTAAAGTAGCCCAAAAAGGTTATATTCGAAATGTTATAACCGGGAAAACGAGGTTTAGATGTCGCTAACTGACGAAATTTAATTACTGCCACAGAGGATTCGACATAAAATGATTGACGTTCTGATTTCTGTCACTATATAATATAAATTCAAACTAACATTAGCGAGTCACGAGTTTCCAAAAAGGTTTCAAGGTTCCATGCAAGGAAAATTACAAATTAAAGTACGAGTTCTGCTGTACTTCTTCTTCTTCTTCTTCTCTCTCTCTCTCTCTCTCTCTCTCTCTCTCTCTCTCTCTCTGTGT
>JAECUM010065454.1:0-14485 GCA_016617855.1 Megalonaias nervosa | reverse complement strand
TTGACCATCGAGCAGGATACGGGCTAAAATCTATGAAATGGCTAACGTAGAGGATTTTTGTTTGTCATCCCACGATATCTCTGGACTTATGAATGATGGTAAAAGTTAAGTCAAACCGACCAAAGGATGAGAGAGAGACAGAGAGAGAAACAGACAGACAGACAGAAAGAAAGACAGACGGAGAAAGACAGAGACAGAGAGAGAGTTTTAAAGTCAAACCGACCAGAGAGAGAGAGACAGAGAGACAGAGAGAGAGTTTGTGGTCGGTTGTACTGTTGCTAAAGCAGAATAATGACTTAGATCAACTGTAAATATATTCAAATATTTTAATTACCTCTTGTTGGTTCGTCAGTTGGCTTAGTTTCTATTCCACGTTAATTTCCATGCGCCGGTATCTGAATGGTGTAGCTATGCAAGTGTTGCTACGGCTCTACTTTTGTCATTAAAACCATCTTTCATGTTTAAATCATAAGTGTGTATTATATTGATTTAATCAATGTGGAGAAAAATAGAAACCAAGAAAAGAAAAAAATCAACTTATCAATATGCAGAGGTGATTGTAAATAGCCACTAAAGGCATAGAACTACATTTTGTAGCGGACACACTCGGGGATGTGAGGAGTTCATTCACTAGGTCAATACACGGCTGCCTGTAGTAAATCTGAACTCCTTTCAAAGGGCAAATATATCTATTTGTATGTGATATAAATAAAATATATGTACAGTATGTACACTGTATCAATGATATACCACTCGTTGTATAAATTTTTCATTAAAAGGAAACTTAGCAAGCTTCGTTTCCTTTCCTTTTAATGAAAAATTTATACATCTCGTGGTATATCATTGATACAGCGTACATACTATATATATATATATATATATATATATGTATATATATATAACCAATATATATATATATATATATATATATATATATATATATATATATATATATATATATATATATATATATATATATATATATATATATATATATATATATATATATATATTCTGTAACGTTTTAAGTTGACAATAGTTCGTCTTTTATATATTCCGCTTTTTTTTAGAAAGTTCATCATAAATGCCAGTACTGCCTTTTATCAAAGTTTTTAGTTCATCTCTATATTCTTCTAGTTCTTTGCCAATCTTGATCACTCTCCTCTGATGTTCTTCTTTTAGTCAATCACGTATTTCCAACGATACTTTTTCCAACAAGGAGTCAATACATTCTTGAAACGTCTTTGATGCTATGTCATTCTCAATGTGAATTTTTAGTTTTAAACGTAATCCCTTTGGCACAAGATTGTCTTCCAGACAATTTTCAAGAAAGAGTGCGTGTAATCCATTTTTCATCTGTTTCTCATCTAATTTTTCCATTGTTGTTTTTAAATACGTCATTCTATTGCTAATCTGTGGATCAGATGTTGATGCCATGGTGTTGTCCAGGTTTATAAAATAAACAAGGTCTAAATTCCAAAACTCTATACGACATTCATTAATCAAACTTTCGTTTTTTTTTTTAATTATGTCCCCTGTTTACAATTTGTTAAGAATAGTTTTATATTATTCTAATTTACAGATTAACTTAACTAGTGAAAGTATAAACTAATATCATAAAAATAAGTTTACTAATTCTTTAAAAATGAAAGGGCATTTTAAAATTAATTCTCAATATATTATGATTAATTATTTATAAAATACTGTTACGAGTCTATGCTCTTAAAATAAGTAACAGAAAAGAGTGAAGACAACAAACTTTGTAAAATTTAACAAATAATTTATTTTCCTAGAATACAAAGTGAAAATTAAGAAAAAAGAACTTACGGTTTTGCGAATTAAATCCAAAAATAATCCAAGAATTAAAAATAGAAGTCCTAGTAATAAAAAGTCCTGAATGAAACTGAGTTCGAGTCCCGTTTAAATCCGAAAGTGAAGGCGGTGACGTCTGTTGTGGTCAGAGAAGTGCTGCTGTGTCAACAGTCTCTTGCTGAATCACAGAAAATATTATTCCAGTTTTGAATTCAGTATAAATTCCAATAAATATCTTTGTCCAAGAATTTTGTCAGAGCACTTTTCTATTTCCAGGGAAAATAATCATTTGAAATCAATAATTTGAAGAAAATAAAAATTCAGCCCAAACTGGTTACAACATAATACAACTTAAAGTGTCAAGAGTTTTAAGCCCAGCTGAATAAACCTTTATCAAAACAACAGTTATACACTAATTAAGATGCAAAACAGATTCCCGGATGAGGGTCAAAAGTTCATTCTTCTGGAAAAAATAGAAGTTTGTACCAATTGATATATGCTACTTGTCACGTAGTCCATGTATGATCTTGACTCAACTTAACGATTCTTATTCTGAGAAAGATTAAAAAAAAAAAAAACGTTGTTTACCAAAGCTGTCACTGATTTTGGAACAAGGTCAAGAACTAGATACAATGTTTCTATTATTAGTTGCTTATAAAAATTTTTTAAAAAATCAATTCTGGACAATGTCAAATCCAGTAAACAATGTTATATTACACTAGCATGTAATGGAATTAAAAAAAAAAATTAAAACTAACAAACAAACAATTTAATTAAATATACATAACAATACTTATTTATTTATGATTATAAGTATTATGCACACCATAATTTTTTATTATATAATTTGAGTTATGATGAAATATCGAACATTCATCAATAATATATCAAGGTATAATATATTATTTTTTAAATGTGCATTTTACATAATAAAAATATTAATAAAACTGTTTATCTCTATTTATTTAAACAGATTTTGTAAACTGAAAAGTGGACATCTCTAAAGTACATGAAAAGAACAGTGTAAATTAAAGATTTAAATACTAAGAGATATTTATGGTGTTTATGCAAAGGAAAGAGATGCAATGCTATGATCCAGTTTATAGGAATGTCTTCAAATCTTTACTCCCGTTTATTTTTTCAGCAAGAACTGAACCCTTTACTAACTGAGTCGCGTAATATTTCGCCGTAATGTAAGTTGTCTTTGAAATTACCCTCATCTTTCCCATTTAATCAAAACAACAACAACAACAACAACAACAACAACAAATCTTTTTTTATCCCAATCTCCCCCACTCCCCACAACCGAAAAATCAAGCTCAACTACAAAGTTTTCATATGGCGTCATTTTTAATCATAATTACTAACCCTGAAATCACACTTTTGGGTTATAACGCCAGAGCAAATTTTTTTTGGGGGGGGTGGGGTGGGGAGGGGGTTGTTTTCATGAATGGTATAAAGTGGTCTTTATATCTTGAAATAAAAGAAAAAAAAACAACATATATTTTGCAAGTGCATATACAATTTTATATAAACAGGCTAATCAGTATGTAAATGGCCCTACCTTATAAAGTATACAAAATTAATATTCATGGTAATAATACATTCTTCAAGGTCATTGAACGGATCATACCGAAAATGTATGCTGAGAGCTGCCATTCGGACCACCTCGACTTCATTATTCATTCACAACTTCTCGGACAATGCTATGGTCAATCCAATCGTACAAATAGCCGAGGTGTGCCGAGTAGATTGTCGTTTCTATTTTCGTGTAGACATTTCCACCGAACAAAATGTGTATTTACTATAAATTACTGCTCCAAGTTTCATCTCACGCGTATTTTTTTTTTTTTTTTTTTTATTTTTTTTTTTTTTTTTTTTTTTTTTGCAGAAATAATAAAGATGGTCATAATGGGTCATAATGCGCTTGATTTAAAATATGGGGAGGTAACTTTGGATTAAATTGAAACTTATTAATACTGGACTCCAGTACTTGTATGGAAAAAATGAAACCAGTCTAGAATGGGCGAAGACGAACTAGAGTATATATGGGTTTGGCGTGCCAGGATTTGTTACTAATGAAACGTAACATTTAGTAAAAAACAAAAACTTTTGAGAGCGTGTCCTGTTTTATAAATGGTAAAGAAAATAAGAATGTTTTAGTCACGGAATTATAGTAATTTTACAGACTTGATTGTGGAACATTCATTCGTTTTTATGGTTTGGTTTAACGTCAGTTTTCAGCGCATGATAGGCTATATAAACATTTACAGCCAGTATAGCTGGTGGAAGAAGAACCCGGGAAAAGCCCAGTGAGAACCACCGATCCAAGGAAAGCTACTGACAAGCTTTCTCAAATACCCACATCGGCTGTGTAGATGGCACACAAAAAATGCCGCGGACATATAATTTTTCAACACAGAGGCTTGCACCAAAGAATGGTCTATACTAAAAATATAAGTCTGATCATGAGCATCCAGAAATTATTGAACTTTTAATATCTAGGTACTTCCATATGTTAACTAAGAGAGTTGGTTTATTATCGTGAGTCCTACACATGATCACTATGGCCTCTTTCCTCAACGTCTCCATCTGTTTCTGGCGTTAATCATTCATGTGAGTAGCAGCAGGCAGGGTGAACAGACCACTTGGCTGAGACCTTATTTTACAAAAATAAAGGTTCCTACAGAGGCTGAAAAATAAGGTCAATAACACTAAACCGAACCTCCTAACTTTTATTATTACCGTATAGTTTGAAAAACGAATAATAAATCGTTTGGGTTAACTCATTTTTGTTATTTTATTTTTGATTTTTTATTTTTTATGTTATAATGCGTTTAGTTTACTCGGCGGGTCACTCAATTTTTGTCGGACACCCTGCCTGCTGCTGTAATTTAAACAATTATTATAAATATTATTAATAATGGTCGTTATAGGCGAACCACATTCAGCTAGATTAGCAAGAGAACGACTAGAAGCAATCAGGAAATATTTACCTGTTCGTGATGCTGTCAAGCAACAATTACAAGAACGTCAGGAATCTCATGTTGAATTTGAAGAGGATACAAAACAATTATTTAAACCAATTACAGAGACAACTAAACCTCTTCTTCCTGTTTTAGAGAAAACCGCTGAGGCAACTGGAAAAATAGCGGAGAGAACAAAACAGACAAAAAGAATTTTACGTGGATTTCCAGCTGGTATAGCTGCTGCTGCTCAACCTGCAGTCGCTGAAGCATTAGCTCCTAAACAATATAATGTTGTAATTAGTACTACTGCTGAATTGGAAAATAAATTTACTGTAGATGCTGTTAAAACAATTAGGGGGACTGATGACGCAAATCTATTAGCTGTGCTTGCTTTTACTAGTTTTAGTCGGAGAGAAACATTAATGAAACCTGAAAACGTTAAAGATATTAGAACCCGTGATCAGTGGTATAAAGCAATATATCGCATGAACACGAATTTTGAAAAAGTTAAATCTAATGATCCAGAATATCGAGATTATATAAATAAAATTAATATTTTAACTAGAATGCAGGAAGAAAGAGATAGAAAGGAGAAAGAAATTAAGATACAGGCGAAAGGAGAGAAGAGAAAAGCAAGAGAAGCAGCAGCAGCAAGACCAAAACGAAAATATATAAAAAGAAAAAAACCAGCTCCTGAAACAACATCGGAATTACAGCCTGCTCCTGAAACAACATCGGAATTACAGCCTGCTCCTGAAACAACATTGGAATTACAGCCTGCTCCTGAAACAACATCGGAATCACAACCATCATTATCATTACCACCACCATTAAGATCATCACAACCAACGACAAGGGGAGCAGCAAAAAGAATACAAGAAAGAAAAGAATCAAAATATTGGTCGCCAGCCTCACAGAAAATTCTTGAAGAACAACAATCATCTCCATCACGACCACCATCACGATCAATATTAGCTAAACCGGGCATAGGAATACCAATGAGAATTGGTTCTCAACCGGGGGGATTTGAAGCACATGAAAGGAGGAAAAAGGAAGAAAAAGCAGAAAGACTAGAATTCCTTAAAGAATTACTTAATAGATCTGATAAGGAAGAAATAATAAAACATCTGGAGGACGTGAGAGAATATAAACAGGAATTGATGAAACAATTATCAATAACAACACAAGAGTATTATAGAGGACGTTTACAAGAAAAAATAACAGAATTATCAGGATTTGAAGAAAAACTGAATTCAGGTTTAGAAAAACTTTCTACTGGAAGTGGTCTCTCTACCGGAGGTGATTTTACTCTATGTCCAAATAACGTTATCTCTGACGTTGAACGTCTGGAGATTCTCATCGGAGGAAAACGAGCTGGTAATAATTCTCCAGAAATAATTAATGAAGCAGCCGATATTTGCAGACGATTATTTACTGGCGGTATCATGGACGTTGATGTTTATCAGTCTCTTATTAACGAAATTGCCGATGACTACTATAGTGACTAAGTACGTAATTAAATACAATTACTATAATAAAATCATTGTACATAGTACTCAACGTGGACCAACCATAGTCAGGGTAATAAATTCACGATTACCAGTATACAAAACAACCTACGGAGACGGACTAGGTGATGTTGTTCAGGGTCTATTTAGAAGGATAGCCCCAAAAGCAATACCGATCGCAAAGCAACTGGGAATGAAAGCTATTGATGTTGTTCGTGAAAAAGGTATTGGTGCTATGGGTAATCTCGCTGGTAAAGCATTTTCAGCGATTAAAGATAGGCTAACACGATTAATACGACGAAAACCTCAACCACCAGTAAAATTACCTAGTACCGAAGTAATGCCTGCAAATGTCAGTAAAATAATAAATCAAGTTGCTAATCAAAAGCTATCAGAGTTGGCTGATGTACCAATGTCAGAAAAAGAAAAAAATATAACCGCTAGTCTGATAGCAGGAAGTGGTCTCACATCCCGAAGTGGTCTTCGTTTTAGACGATAATAATTATAATAAAGATGTTTAAGCGAATATCTGATCCAGCATTTGACATGGACGCACCAGTACTTAAAGATGAGTCTGTGCGTGATTATCAATATTATTCTTATGATGCTCGAATTCCAGATCAGCGTGGACGAATTGAACTACAGGTTCAGGATACAAGTAGGTATTTTCTACCCGCTGAGGCTTTTATTGAAGTAGAAGGTGAAATTTTAAATAACGCTGCTCCTGCAGCACCAGTAGCATATGGAGCTAATATTATTGTTGGTTTTGTTAATAATGGTATTATGGCGTTATTTGACAGCGCTACGTACATGATTGACGGAAAAAAATATTGAATCAATTCAGAAGGACGTCGACGTCGCCACAACGATATTGGGTCTTGCTAGATACAGCGATGATTATTCAAGATCGGCTGGCCCGTCAATGATGTTTGCAAAGGATACAACTGATTTTCCAGAAAGTAGAAACGTTAATGTAGGTGATGTGAGAGCTTCAGGAGGAGCTGCAGATGCACCTGCAGTATTATCGATGAACGCAAATTTTAATTTAGGATTTGCAGTACGTAAATCAATGTTAAAAGGTGATAGGAGAGCATTTTCATGTGCAATTCCACTTTCACATATATTTGGATTCTGTAGAAATGTCAGGAAAGTCATCTTTGGAGCTAAGCATACAGTTGTACTTGTACGAAAAGCAACCGATAATGATGCAATCTGGCGACCTGGTGTAGTTGATGCTGGTAGAGTATTTCTTACGAAGCTTTCATTGTGGATGCCGGTGATGACTCCATCAATATCTGAAGAAGATCGTCTACTCTCTTTTATGAATCAAGGTGGTAAATCAGCGTTGTCATGGTTGACAATGACCACAGATGCTATCCAGAGTAATATTAATGGTTTATTTACATGGCAAATAGCTTCTCAGCAAGGTGTTTCTGCACCGCGACATATATTTATTGTGCTTCAAAATGCTGCACGAGTAAACGATCAAGATGAAAGCATAATGATATTTGACAAACTTGGTGTTTCCGAAGTTTCTTTAAGAATAAATGGACATCAAGAACCATCTGAGGATATATTACTGAATTTTGAACAAAATCATGTAGCACGTGCATATCATCGTCTAATGACGTTCATGGGTCGTGATCAAAATATTGATACTGGTTTACAAATATCACAATTGGATTTTACAACCCTATATCCAATTTATTACTTTCGCTCGAACATTTAGATTTAGCCAGACAGTCAGTAGTCGATATACATTTTCGAGCTCGTGTGACAATAGGAGCTATTGCCAATTACAGAGCAATTGCTGTCATACTCAGCGATAAATCGATGTTACTTGAAGGTGCTGGTGGACGAATGCGAGTAGTTGATGCGCCAGTAGAAAACATGTAATTAGATCGTTTATGAATATTATAATGTCGTATAATCACGTTAATGTTAGTCTGACTCCTGGTCAGATTAAAAGGATACAATCAGCATAAAAAAATAACTGTGGATTAAAAATATCGCTAAAGAAAGATCAGATGAGCGGCTCAAATAAATTATCTCTTACAGAACGTCAGCTCGGGCATTTCAATGAATCCAAAAAATCAAATAAAGGTATAAAACTTAATCTTTCTGCGGGTGCCATTAAAGATATAATTAAGACGGGTGGTATATTTCCACTTCTTGCTGCTATACCAGCATTAATAGCCGCTGCAGCCCCAGCTGCTGCAAAAGCAGCTGCATTAGGTGCCGTTGGAACCGCTGCTGGAATGGCATTAAAGAAAGCAACAGGAAAGGGAATCAAAAAAAAGGGAAGGGGTCTAAGATTACCAGGGACTCCACATTCATGGTACGGAAAAGGCCTAAGATTACCAGGGACAGCTTACTGATATCTCCTATGTCCAATTTTGATTTATTAGATGCTGCTAAAAAATTAAAAATAAAAAATTTTAGAGGAGTTTTCATGCGTGATCAATTACCAAAACAACCAAATAACATTGAAACAGGTATTATTAATCTCGATAAAAATTCTGGTCCAGGCACGCATTGGGTCGCTTATGCAATTGATCCACGTGGAATTATTTATTTTGATTCATATGGACTAGCTCCACCAAAAGAATTTTTAAAGTATATTAGCGGCTATCAAAATACTCCAATATGGTATTCAACGTTACCAACACAAACATTAACTGATCCACCAATATGTGGTCGAGAAGTACTTAACGTACTTGATGCTATATCAAAATCAACAAAACCACCCAACAAAGTTGTACATGAATATACTACGACGTCACATTTAAACAGACATTAGTAAATATAATGGTGGATATTTATGGAAGATCTTCTCGTGGTAAAGGTCATCAGCAAGTTGATTTATCTAAATACGCAACTCTCGATCAGCTCAGAAATGAAATTGATGATTTATTAAACATAACCAGTGTGGATCAAAACGAAGTAGTTGTTTTTCAGGATAAGGAAGGACGATTAAAAACTAGTAATATACAACTGCCAGATGTACTTATACGAGTTCCTAATGCGGTTGTTAATAATATAGTTACTTTTACTGATCAGGGTAAAATACAAGATTCCGGTACGTCAGTCAGCGATTATATTAAGAAAGCTGGTGATTCATTTACAGGTTCAATTATCATGAATCAAAATAAAATTACAGGTCTTGGAAACCCAACCGCAGATGCGGACGCCGCAACAAAGAAATATGTCGACGATCAAGAATCTAAATACGTATTGGCCAACGGCGGTATAATGCGCGCATTTCTTAATATGAATAATAATGGTATTAATAATCTTAGAACACCAGAATATGATTTTGATGCTGCAACGAAGAAATACGTCGATGATAAGGAAATTCCTATTTCAACTTCGTTAAAAACAATCGGTGACGAAGTGACCACACTCAATGGTACTTTTACTAATCACGTACAAACTTTTTTAAATTTTCGTAGAAATGTAAACAAATCCATTAAAGATTTTTTTGGTGATCCACCAACCGTTGACATAAAACTCTCCGACGTTAACACGAAACTCAACGACATTGTCAGTGGAATACCTAATATTGTTCAAAAAACTAATCTAATTAAATTTCCACACGGACAAATTAAAAATATCGTATATACAGTAGCATCAGGATCATCAACATGGACATCACAAAATAATACACTCGAACATACCGTAGAAGTAACTGGGTTATACAGGTTATCTATATACGGTTCGGAAATTACTGCGGCAACTTCATTATCACCGAATGAATATCATAATCCTCTATTGGTGATGCTAACCAAGAACATCAAAGAAATCTTTACGTTAATATCAACGGAAATGCCTCCGAGACGTTACTGGTGGTGCCTAGAATTCGTAACTGAAACTTAATTAAATGACGTTGTTAGTATAATGGATCAACCTCAGTCTCGCATCGACGTTCAACGTTACAGATGCAATCAGGTATGTGAGCGTCTGACTAAACTAAATAATTTTATTGATTATTATAACACGAAAATAAAAAATACAAAAGGCGTATAGTTGTCATCGATGTAGTTGTTTACTCGGTTTCTGCTGTTATTGCTGGAACAGGATTATTATTATCAACATTGACGATGACAGCACCTACTGTTATAACCATCATTGTTTCAGCATCAACGACTATTGCTGGTGTTCTAGGTATTATAACCAAAAAGATAGATACCTGTACAAATGCTAAATTGCACGATTATATGATTAAATTACATACAGTGGCAGAGGCATGTTCTAAACTATCTTTGTACATTTCTTCGTGTGTCAGTGATGGTGAAATATCCGATACTGAATTCGCGATGATGATGAAAACCTATGATGACGCTTTTAAGGTGATCGCTAATGATTTTAATGAATTAAATAATAATGATAATAATAATGACAGACAGGGAGTTACTTCAGCAGATCGTTACTAATACAACTCCGTCAAAAACTACTATGATATCGTTAAGTTCGACCAATCCTGAGTTTAGTGTCAATTTTCCAACATCAATTCCTGCAAAAGAAATAGCATTAGCACAGTTACGGGTTTATTATAGCTGGCCCAATATTAGATCAAAACCATTTGGTGGACTACAGCCAAATAATTCATTAGTATTTGCTAATAAGAATAAGCCTGATGGAACTCCTGATTGGCAAGTAGTTGCTATTCCAACGGGCAGTTATCAAATAGAACAGATTAATGATGAGTTCCAACGCAGAATTAAATCTATTACAGGAAAAAAATCCAAAATAGCAATTACTGTATACGAACCAACATTATCAGCGGTGATTGAAATAAATTCCCCTGATTATTCTGTAGATATTTATCAAAGTTCGATTAGATCCGTGTTAGGATGGCCTGAAGATCCACCGGTTTATCAAGGACCACCAGAACCACAGAGATCCGACTTCGTCATAGATGTTAAAAAATTTATACAACTTCCAGAATATCGAAAAACTTATCCGTTTATAGAGACTCCGGATGCTTATCGTGGTTATGCACAGCATACTCATTATATAGATTTCGTTCGGGGTAAAGGTACAACAAGAATAGCAACAATTAATGTTGAAGAAATTAACTCAAAATCAAGACCAATTAAATCTGAACACGGACGTATACTTAATGATCTAAGAAATTTATTTTCCAGTATCAGCACTTCCTACAACGATGACTTAAAAAATCAAATAATTGAAACAATACAACATTTGAATCAGGTTGCATCAGACTTAGAATATGTAAATAAGGCTATCGTTGATAGAGAAAAAACATTAAACGTACCGGTAGATAGATTTCTTAGTACTTATATAGTTAATGAAGATGATCCTATTCAGCGTGTAAGCTATAAACGTTTATTTAAAACAGTATTTCTTAAATATTATGGAATCACAGAAGAACAGCTACCAACATTTGTAATTCCTGGATTTAACTCTGAAGAGCTAAAGAAGTCCGTTAATGATCTTATTGATGAACACTTTAAAAGAATATGTGATTCATGGAAAAAATTAATACCTACACCAACAGTTCTCAGATATAATAATGATCCACATGGTGGAGGTCGCCATATCTCACCTGGTATTGTTGATATAACATCTACGATCGCGGTCAATTTAGTATGTGACGTAATTGATGACAGTTATCAAGTAGATCTTTCAAAATCTAACCAGGCCCAACAAGGGTATATACTATATACATTTTGTCCTAAAGATCCGCCCGGGTGGTTAATTGTATCTGAGCCAATTAATCCAGTTTATCTACGTGTACATAATCCATTTCTGACAAGAATAAATTTCAAACTCACCGACCAGGCAGGAAACATTTTGGATCTAAGACAAGAATCTCTTAATATTAATTTGTATATACGCTCATAGAACGTCTGATTATTTAATCAGGAGCAAAAAAATAATCTGATTAGTAAATACATGAATAATAATCAATTTCTATGATTAAAGCAATTGTATATATAATAAAGCGAGATAACTCGGCTGTCTCTCTCTGCGGAGTAAATTGAACGATTATTTCCCTTACTACTACGTCGTTACCTGTACAAACCCAGTTGTATATACGTATATAGCGTATTAGTCCGTCTGTCTGTTACATTAACGAACTATAACTTATACGTGCAAATTATTTTATGAATTTTGAAAAACTGAAGTACAGTTCTACATTCTATTAGTAATACAAGTTCTGTGAGACAGCACAAATATTTTATATATACTTAAATTTAACTGTATTATTGATAAGAGAGCGATGGCCGAAGTGGTAAGACGGTTGGACGTAGATCGAAGTTGTGCAGACTCTCGTGTGTTCGAGTCTCCAAAAATGCTAAAGATATTATCTTGCATTTGGCGACTGATGCTATTTAATTGGGGGAACCCGGAGAATTTCATCGATGTCCACAACAGACAAAATACACTCTCCTATCATACACCCCTGAGGGGTGTACCTTTTACACTCCCGGGGTTTTGTATGGGGGGAGAGTGTACAAAATCTGTTGGACGTAGACAAGATTCCCCCGTCATCACCATTTGTATATATTTCATAACCATACAATCATATGTCATTAGGATAAGTTTATGTTTGTGCCGTCTGCAAAAATCAAAATCATCACCATCTGTATATAATCATACAATCATAATCATCTGTATATAATCATCACCATTTGTAAATATTCATAATCATACAATCATCCTCAAAAAACAGTCCCCTGACCTTCTGATCCTGCTAAGATGTCATATGGCAACTTAGAGGTTCACATGGGGTTATGGGGACTACATTTTTTTAAATAATTATTCAGAGACTGATATTATTTTTATTTTAAAGAAATAATTATTATATAATGAACCAAGAAAACATTAATGATATTATTTCTGCTATTTAAAAATTAAAACATAAAGGAATAAATCTATCTGATAATCTCGATCCTGAGAAAATATTATGTGATTATGAAATATTAAAACAAAGAAAATTTGACAATAAATACACATTACCATCCAATTATAAATTTGTAAAATCAATTTATCAGTCTATGCTTGAATCCTTGGCGGTGGTAAATGAAAAGCAGGTAAAGCTATTTGCGCCTCTTGCACGTTCGATCGAAAATATTAGATCCGAACTGTCTCGTGAATACGAGAAAAAGAAGATCGTGGATAATCGTGTAATGCAATTAAGAAAGATTATGTTATTTGATTCTGTCAAAAGTGAGAATGACACTGAGAGCAGCGACGGTGAAGGTACCCATGGCAAAATATAAAATCTAACTATATACAATTTATTTATTAGGAAGACAGAGTTAGATAATATATTCAAATATTATCCGCTGATTATATGTTTTCGAAAATGCTGATCTAGTAATATTATCTGCAACGCGTTTTACTGAAGGTGATATTATGTCAAAATATTTTGCAGCACAATTAATTGACTTGAACACAATTTCTTCACCATCTGCATTTACAGATTTAACAGATCTTGCAAATCGTGCGCCGCCAGTATTTCCGGATTTACAATTTTGACTCTGTGTAGTAATACGTAGATTTCCAAGTGAATTGTCAAGCTTATTGCCGTTGATGTGGTCAATCACATATCCATCTTTGATTATTCCAAAACAACACTCGTAGGTAAATCTATGTGAGTAATAATTTTTCTTGCCATTAACAGTAAATCTAAGATAACCATTATTGTTAACCCTACCTACTGGTTTTTTTGATCGGCAGTTTCTAATAACACCATCTCGAGACGCCTCATAATTTGTATATATTGGATGTTTCACAAATTCGTTTTGCTCCATTATATATATAATATTATTTGTCTAAATCATTGTTTTGAAATCTGGCCAGATAATCTTCTACGGTTTTTATAGGAGATTTACCTGATAATGTCAAAGTATTATTTTTTTTTTCATAATATCGTTTTAATCCTCTGTATTTTTTTCCGCCACATTTTAGACACAATTGAGTTTTTCCTCTGACTCCAACACCACATTGCACACACGGTATTGGTCCTGTACTTCCATTTTTGATATTTTGCATATGGTAGTAGCAGTATTTGTTCACGCACGATTTATTACAAAGAGAAGTATATCCAATTCTAAGCCAAGCACATTTGTTTTTTGTTTCAAGCATTATATATACTAAAATTTTAATTTAAATACTTGTCTTAATTATATGAACGAATTATCGGCAATTGAACCTCAGATATCC
>JAECUM010065448.1:0-20083 GCA_016617855.1 Megalonaias nervosa | reverse complement strand
TTATAATTTTTAAATTTTAATATTTTTTCTTTTTCGCTAGGCATAGTTATTTTTTGAACATTAACGCAGTATTTGAGATGGTTCTGCAGTCTGTCATCGCTAGTAAAGCCGTGCAAACATCTGTAACAGAAGTATTTCTTGTTTTTGTTGTTACTGTACTGTCCGCCAACTAAGCCGTTAAAGTTTTTTATCCAACAGTAATGACCCTGATAAAATAATAAATTTATCGTCTTTTGCGAAGCATTTTCTGAGATGTATCTAGGGTAAACGTTTTCTCGTTCGTCTAGTCCGAAAACATTTACTGAGATATCGTTTTGCTTTTCGAACTTTGGTATATGATTTTCTGCTACTGGAAAGTTGATTCCATCAAAATTGAGTTCGTTCTTGTGCGGAAAGTACTTGTTGACGCGATCGGAATTTTGTTCTTTGGGAAACATCGCGGAAAGAATGGACCACTGGAAACATTTGTCATCGTTGTTTTTGACATTTATACAACATTTTTTGTTCTTAATTTTTTTAGGAAGGTCGACGTATAAATTACCGCGAAGCACGTTATATTTCGCAGTGTGAAATAAAACTGTTTTTATCATTTCGAATTTCCAACCTGATCCGGATGAAGTAAATTCTTCTAGTTTTTTATTTATTTCCTGGTGTATTTCATCGGCGACCATAGCAATGTTTGTTCCAGTTAATATCTTTCTAGATTTAGCTGTTAAATAGGGTTCCGAGATTTCGCTGTCAAAAGTTTTTGTTTCTTCAACCGCGTGTAACTTTGATAACATCGTATGATATTGGACTATGAGTTTGATACTTTTATGAACAGCGAGTTCTCGAGCTATAACGGGTTGTAAAAGATGATATAAATTTGTAGAGGTAAAATTAGCTAATATAGTCTGATCGTCGAGTTTGTAACTGTTGTCATATCCTGAAAATGCCGAAGCAATTTTTTAGCGATGTCGCGCAATTTCAGCATTATATGTATATGGTAATATTGTTTATTTAATTGAAATTTTTAATACTTTTAATTAGAGATATAAAACTTTTGTATATATATATATATATATAATGACAGAAATCCTGAGATATCTGCCACTGACAGCGGAAGAGCAAGAAACGTATCATGTTCACCCAGCATATAATTTATATGCTGGAAATGCATTAGGTTCTGTTATTAACATAGCAACCAAAAAAGCTATTCGCGTACCAACTCCGGCTGGTATGTTAATTTCAGTAAAGGGTGCAGATAGAATCAAAATGTTTAAAAAAGATTTTATTTATACTTTGTTTTGCGGAGATATTCCAGAAGGACAGCGAGTATATAGAGCAAATAGCGCAGTTGCAGATGATAATATCGAAAATTTAGGATTACAAAACGAATATCAACCCCACCCAAAGTTTGATTTATACGAAGCAAATGATAAGGGAATTATTCGAAATATAAAAACTAAAAACTATTAGGAAATTTAGATAATGTTGGTTATTTACAAGTATTAGTACGTGGAACAAATACAGATTTTGTTTGTTATAGATCGCATAGATTTGTGTTCGAAACTTTTAATGGACTAATACCTAATAATTTAGTTATTGACCATATTAACAAAATAAAAACTAATAATAGTTTGGAGAACCTAGACTTAGTAACACAACAAGAAAATAGTAGAAGAGGAGATGCTGGTAATATTAATAATTTTAAAAATCCAAAATCAGTTATCTCAACAAATCTCGAAACTTCTGAGGAAGTGAAATTTAAATCAATAAATTCTGCCGCAAAATATCATAAAATTAATTCACACAGTAAAATATGTAGCTGATAATAAAAGAAGATCGGCAGTGTCTATGATAACACTTAATAGATTTAGTTTCAGATACGATAATTAATAATATTTTCTATATCATTACGAGAAAGACAATTATGACAAAATTCCATGACGCCGTCGCGATTTAATCGTATTGTCATTATTTTATTCGTATCAAGTTTTATTTTATCCGCTGCCGTTAACAAAAATTTATCAAATTCGCCTGATGCTATCATAACGTCAACGAAATAAAAATTATAACCCACAGCGAGCAAGCAATTTCGAACTGCTTCGGCTAATTCTTTCTTGTTTAGAATATTAACTCTACAATGATATTTTATTTCCATATTATTTATTAATTAGATAAAAGATTATTATTATAATGAACTTAATCGAGAGGCTGGCTCAGATATATTCGGAAGATTTTATTCCAGTTTTAAATGTTGACAGATTTGCTGATTTCATCGACCGTGCTGAAAATGATATTTTCTATAACTATGACGATGATGACGAAGATGATGTTGTTGTTAGCAAGAAATATTTAAGTAGACCAACAACTGGACGATATGATGTTAAGTACCACATTGCCAAAAAAATATTAAAATTTAATTTTAGTGTTGCCGAGCATCAAATATTTTGGCAATTTATAAGGCCATTCCTAAACGTAAAAGTACCGGGGCAACAAAGAAACATAAAATACGATTTTATTTTTGTTAAAATATTTAATTTAATGTCAGTCGATGATGCGAGAAAATTACACTTAATTTCTTTATGTAAACCTGTAAAATGTAGAGCAGTACTTATAAAATACGAGCAAATTTATAATAATATTATTCAGTCGATGCAATCGCAGTCGATGAAATCGACCGAGTTGGTACCCAACTATTAAATTTATCGCTATATCCGCGCCATTTAACTAAACTTTTGTTGCCGCGCTTTCTAATAACTTTTTCGATAACAAATATATCTTGTTCTGTTTTTTGAAGTTCTTGCTCGTAAAAACTGCCAGTTATAGGTTCTCCTAATAAGTCTTTCAGCGAATATGTAACTGGTATTGTTAAAAGTACTTTATCAACAACAAATACTTCTTCACTCCAGTTCGGAGTAAATCCCTTTTCAAACGTTTTCTTAGTCAACGAAATTCTAACTTTATCACCAACTCTAAATTTATGTCTTCGGTACATGTTTTCGTTAGCTAATATTGGATTTGCAAGCGCGTCGTTTGGTGACATTTTAGTGGTTCGGTGTTTCGTGTTATTGTATTCGTCAACGATATTCTGTAAGTTGTCGATGTATTTATTCGTGTTTTTAGCTGTCAAATATTTATGAATTTTTTCGTTAAGCGTGCGATTAAATCGCTCGACGATGACGCTTTTTCCCTCATTTCCAGTTACGTATTTTTTAATGTTATTTTGTTCCAAAAACTGCTCGAACTTTTTGTTAAAAAACTCTGCTCCGTGATCGGTCCAGATTTTGTTGGGCTTTCTTTCTGTAGTTGTTATTATGCGCTTTAACGCGTCAATCATGGAGGTCCCCGTTTTATCCGAAACTGGTACGCTAAAAGCATATTTACTAAAAACATCGACAACATTAAAAAGATATCTCCGCGGAGCGCCATCAGCGCCAACGTTAAATTGAGCTAGATTTGACATATCAACTAAATCTATCGCCCAAATATCATCAACTGCATTTGCTACAACTTTACGTCGCGGAAACTTTTTTTTTTAGGTCTGTGTAGTTCGACTGCAAGGTCATCGTATAAGTCTCTGCCTAGTCCGAGTTTATATTTTGCTCCAATAATACCCTGTACCAGCCTACGGTCAACACGCTCTCGCATATTTTCTGGTTTCATTTCGCGAAGTTCGTCTAACATCACTTTGTCGCAGCTGTGTTTTGTTTCGCCATTTATATCTCTGTAGCAGATATCATGACGCATCGCTATTGCATCAACCTGATTGTAGGGTTCTTGTCCTGGCAGCGGATTATCATTTTCGTCAAGTTGCTCATCAAGCGGATTCCACGGACCAGTATATTTATGGCCTGGCAATGTCCAACCGCCTTTCTGTTTCGGCAGTTTGCCAATTAATTTATGTATATCTATTCCCGTTCCAATTATTTCTCTGTTATCGCATTTCTGGCAATATGTAACAATTTTATTTTGCTCTAGACATAAATCTCTATCAGCGTCGCAGTTGCACTTCATTATTTATTTAGTCGTCTACTAAAATAACGTCAGGACAACCAGCCCCTGACTTTGCTGCTGGCAAAAACATACTTTTTCTTTTTCCACAGATTGCGCAAATACTTTTCAGCATTATTCTATTATTCTTTGTCTTTTCCGTTTTTTCGTCTTTATTTTCTGTTTTAGTTTTACACTTGAGACAATATGTTGACATTGTATATCAGTGAGTTTAGATAAAATTAATCGCGATCTCATCATTAGCGCGAGATGGTTGTTTGTCAAATTGCAAAATAAACTTTAAAAAATCTGGATTTTTGGTCATCTGTTTAATGAACATCACGCAATAATAACCGCAAGCGGAAGTTCCAACTGGCTGAATCTGATTAGACGAATAATTTATTATTTTGTATTTACTCATATATCGTTTTACCGCATCACTCGGTGGAATTCCGAACGAGTCGAAATAATTGTTATCAAAAACAGCTACCCAATGTGTACCAGATCCGTCATTAAAATCTTGTATATTTATAACGCAAGAACCCGGCAATGCTGGAGGTGTGAGTTCATCTTTGGAATAAACTCCGCGAAAATTTTTAACTTTTTGTAATTTATCAAGTATATCAAAATTACTTAACGCAGGCGACTTTGTCGGCCGCGTCTTTATCTTAAGACGTTTTAACGTCTCGTTCCTGGCAGCATTAGTCCTCGTCCTCGTCCTAACAGGCCCGGCAGTAGACTTCCCGCCAATCCTGCCAGTAATGGGGCTATTGGAAGAAATCCACCTTGTTGTGTCTTTTTTTTCGCCGTTGTCTTTTTTTTCGTCTTTCTTTTCGTCGTTGTCTTTTTTCTAACAGTTTTTCGTTTAGGCATTATATTTAATCTTTAGACAAAAATTTTCTTTATACCACCACCTTTAACTGCCTTTTCTGATGCGCCATGTACTGCTCCTGACGCCGCTGCTATCCCTAATGTTCCAAGTACTGGCAAAATTTTAGGCAGTAACGTTTTGGCTATAACTGATAGTGCCGGACCGAAGAAACCGCCGTGTTTGGACATCGCAGTTATTTGTGCGGCGCTCAAGTTTAAAACGAAAGGTTTTTTGCGATCGTATTTATTCGCTTGATTTTTGGTTAACAATAATTTTGTTAAAGTCCCCAAAGCACCTGGGTTGATCTTTAGTGAAACCGACCTCCGCTTCGCAACAGCAGTTGTTAATTTTTTAACTTGGCCATCGGTTAAATGCATTTCTTTTATAATATATTTTGTCATCTTATATAACGATCACAGATTAAACTTGTATTGTCATTTTACCTCCGACAGAGTCGATTGTAACAGATCTGTCGCTTATCACTAATGCATATACGTTTAACGCCGCTGCTGGAACGTCTCCGAGCGTCCAAGTAACCTCAATATCAGCTGTGCTGTCCACAGCTCGCTCGCTATGTTTACTGACGTCAAAGTAAAATATCGGATAAAGTGTACGAAATTCTTCTACTGATATCTGAGTCCCATCTCCAGTATCTTGATATTTCTGCATCGAGTCGAGCAGGTTCATGTAAGGTCTAGTAATGTTTTTATTGGCGTCATCTGCAAAATTGCATTCGATTGCTCGTTCTGGATATTGCTTTGAATTTATTCTAGCGTATATCCGTCTGACATCAGCGTTATCAAATATTCCATTATTTTGCAGTTGGCTTCCACGTCGAGCTTGTTGTTGAAATACAACGAATAAATGACGCGGTAGCTGCTCACTCGATGTTGTTGTAACTCGCCATGTGTAGTCGGTGGTATTCGGAACTGCTGTTTGATATATTTTATGTTGCTGAAAATGAATTTTACTGGTGCGTTTTGCCAGCAATTCATCTAATTCTAATGGTTTAGTGACCGAGGGAGTTATTCGTGGCATCCACAGCGCAAGTTTGTTTATGATAAATTGTACATCGGCCCCACCAAATCTAAACAGGCAATCATTTTGTTCTGCTCGATCTAAAATAAGCGTATGTTTAACTCCACGAAATACTTTATCATAGTCCCTGCAAAAGCCAAATATTGTACTTAACGGCAACATCATTGTAATCTGACGTGATCCTGCTGCAAGTGCCTTTCTCTTAGCATAGCCCTCATTATAACGTACACTTCGAGGGTTAATTGTATTATTAACTAAGTCTAACATTGCAACGCCGTCTGCAGCTGCAGCTGGTGGTGTTACATCAAGATTGTTACAAGCTGCAGTAAGTGAGACTCTTGTAGCGTCTGCATTAGCGCCTGCAGCTGGTGCGACTATACCTAAAGCATCAGCATTAGCGATAAGAAAATTTACTACAATTGTAACATCTGCAGCGGCATTAGCTCCGTGTACCAAAAGACCTTTGTGAATAAATTCTTTAGATTCTGCTATACCACGTCCAGTATCTTTAAACCACATCATGTTAGTTGCAGTTGATTTGGAGTAATCATCGGAAAACAAAATAATATTTAAGGCTGTACTTGCAACCTGTAAGTGATTTGAAATATCTTCGACAGTTTGATTGGCCAGCTGATATCGAGCACTTCTAAATAAACATCAACCATTATTTACAAGAGCTACTTCTGCATTAGCTGCAATTTCAGCAGGTGGATTAGGTGCTGTCATAATCCGACCACGAACTTCTAACATTGCTTTGTGAGGCAGCAGAAATACGTCCTCGTCTCGTGTATTAAATGTTCTAACGCCAGCCTTATTAGGTTCGTTAGAATTTTCATCGAGATATTCAACATATTCAAATTCCGTTACTGCATCGTCTTTGTCAGAAATTTCTGCAAAATCGAGATAATTTTTCGCAGACATCTTTTTTTATTTTATTAGGTTATATAAAATTATTGCGGCGCTGTAACTTTAGATATTAAGTTTTGTATAATCTGCTCGCCCTTTGGCGATAAAAGTTTTTTCGTTGTTGTTATCATCGCGCGTTGGGTTTCTTTTGATGGTGCTATTTCTGAAATAACTTGCTTGATTTCGGCTTGCGTCTTAGGTTCGCCTTTTATTTTATCAGATATTTTTTGCCCCACTGCAGTTCCCGCAGCAGATGCAGCTCCAGTTGCAAAAGCTTTACCAGCGTCAAGTGCGATTGGCGCAACTTTACGAGCTAATCCTGGAATATTTTCAGCAATTTTAGTAAATATATTTCCGAAAAATCCTCCTACTATTTTTCTTCTGTAAACGTTTTTCTGTTTCATTATATATCTGAGGTTGTATAATTTTGTTGTCAATCACGAAGTGATTGCGCGTAGGTGTACGTAATAAGTAACGATCTCATTATTAAAATCCAACTGCCGCCCAGTTTGATCTGTCAGCTGTATGTTTACTTCATTTATTTGATTTTCGACGTTTAGCGGATAATATATAATATATCTCGGATTAATCTGCATGAGAGAACCTGGTGGAACGTCTGGCGAGAAACTATATATTGTCTGACCTTTGCTGCCTTTGGCTGAATAAGAACCAGATGCGATTGAGCAATTTACCAGTATCGTGTTAACTTCAGTTATATTTACTGGAAAATCACCGTCATATTTATAAATTCTTTCAGTTGTATAGTCATCAGTTGATGGATAAGTTCCATGTTTAAATCCTATCAATGATGCAATGCTTGATGGTGATTCAAGGCCAAAAAACAAATCACCTTTTATCGTTATTCTAGCTCGCAATGTGTTATAATTTGGTGATAATTCAAAATCATCAGCGTCATATCCATTATCTTTTATAAATTCTTTTATCGTTTTATTCAAATCAGTTATGTTATAAGCACCTTGTGGAATTTTAACTGATATTATAGATCGTTCTTCAAGTATGGCTTGTGTACTAATTTTGGCATTAGGTTCTAGCTTGCGAATTTCATTTATTTTTTTATCAATATCTTTAACATCAACTTGAGCAACTTCTACATCGTCCTTGTAAATCTTAGATTGTTTCCATCTTCCCTTAAGATTTACAAATTTAAACCCATCATTTACTCCAGTTTTAACGTTCGCCATGGCATTCCAGCAAGTGCAGGAAATTAATCCAATTTCGTATTGTTTTTCGCGATCTAGTTCTATTGGTGGAATATACTTTACTGAAAAGTTCGCGCTATCTTTATCAGATTGGCTGGAGTTGAGTAATAATGTTGCTGACATTTATTATTATATTTTTATAAAATTAAGTCGCCGCGATTAAGTCGCGGTGTAAAGTTTCGTATTCGTCAGATGCTAATAAATTTCTCGATCTCAAATTATCAAGTATGTCGATGATTTCATTGTCGATTTTAGCACCAACATTTCCTGCTTCTTTTGATGATATCAATAGCATCAATCTGCCGATCATTTCAGTAACTGATGCGAATATTCTGACTCCAGTTCCTGTTTTCTTTCTATATTTTTCTATATATTCTTCTGCATGTTTTTTATTTAATATATCAAATTTTCTTTTAAAATTCCACCCCTTGCCAAAACCTTTTGGTCTGTTATTTTCTGCTGTTATTCCAAATATGGTAGCAATAAACCATATCTCATTCTATCATAAAGTGGAAGCATATCTTTTTCTTCTTTGGCTGTGTTTAGCTCATCTTTAGCAGCATCTCCGTCTTTTATTATTACATTTATTCTACCAATTAATGTGTTATATTCATCATCGGTCCACTTATTTATTTTATCAAGATCTTTTATATCTTCTTTTTTTAAAAATTCATCGTATTCATCCTTTGTTATCTCATTATTTGCTTCTTTTATATACCATCGTCTTTGCTCTCCAACTTCCATATACTTTACCGTCAACTCGCCAACTCTTTTTTGCTCTTCTTTAATATCTTTTACTTCTTTTGTTAAATTTGTTATAATATTTTTAATTTCTTGTGTTGTTAATTCTGTTAATCTTCGTTCAAGTTCCAGCGGATTATTCAACAATCTTTTTACTTCAGCTTGTCTTGCAGCAGGATCAGCTATATTTGCTGCAAGTGCCTCAGCTAATCTCATTTTCTCTGCATCAGATCTAGCAATAACTCTTCCAGCAGCAGCCTCTTGTTGAGCAATAACTCTTCCAGCAGCTTCCTCTTGTTGAGCAATAACTCTTCCAGCAGCTGCTTCTTGTTGTTCTTTAACTAATCCGAGTAAACCTTTCTCTTGTAATTGTTTAACTTCTTCTTCTGACAGTGGTTTAGGTTCTGGTTGTTTTCCAAGTAAAGCCTCAGTAACTGGTTTGAGAACTTTAGCTGCTGTTTCTGCTGCAGTAACTTGGCCGCGCCGTGCTTGCTGTACTAGCTGTTTAAATTTTGCCTGAGATCGCGCAAGTTTTTTTAGATTTTCTATATGTTTTCTGTACTTTGCTTGTTTTTTCATTAATTATATACTATTTTCTATAAAAATTATTGTATATAATTTTCAATACAACATCGAAACATTTTACTCTTATCATTCGTTAACTTATCGAATAAAAAGAAATCGTATCTATTTGCCGTTGCTTGACGATACAGTTCAATAAATTTATCTTTTGTTACGTCACCGCATTGTTCGTTCGCGATATTTCTAACGTCAACGTTGTCAAGTCCTGGAAATAATATAAAACAACCAGTATTTCGCCTAATGAATCTGTCGACATTATAATATCCTTGAGCGAGATAAATAGAATTACATTTCTTATTTCGCGACAGTGAAAAATACGATCTGATTTTATTCATTTCTTCATTGTTTAGCGGAATATCATCAAAAACAACTATTTTATGTTCGGACGAATCGAGTTGATTAACTGGAATAAGTTCTTCCGGTTGTTTGATAATAAAAAAATCTTCGCCAGATTCAAGATCGTCACGAAGTTTGTCATTATAATTGTTAAGTAGCTAGTACTTATCTTGCTGCGGATTAATTGTATAAATATAAACGCGATCGTAGTTAAAATTATCTCCGAGAAGTAAATTCATAAGTAAATTTGTTTTGCCTGATCCAGTTCTACCAACTATAAGATAATGACAATCTGGAAGCTCATTGTTATGTTTATGTTTCACCAACCGCTCTGTATCAAAGTTTAATAAAGACGATTTTGCCATTATATAATTTTACTGTATATAATTTTGTCAAGCAGTAAATAAATAATGAGCTTTTACTCAAAATTTGGAACAACAGTAGGAGATTCAACAACTGCTCAGCAAGGTGACTTATCCAAGTACGCAACTCTTGATCAGCTCAAAAATGAAATTACTAATTTATTAAATATCACAAGTGTCGATCAAAACGAAGTCGTCGTTTTTCAGGACAAAGAAGGACGATTAAAAACGAGTAATATACAACTATCAGATGTACTTGTACGAATTCCCAACGCGGTTGTTAATAATATAGTTACTTTTGCCGATCAAGGTAAAATACAAGATTCGGGCAAGTCCGTTAACGATTATGTTAGGAAAGCTGGCGATGTATTTACCGGTGACATTATTATGTCAAGAAGAAAAATTACATATCTGGGAGATCCAATCGCAGATACAGACGCAGCAACAAAAAAATACGTCGATGATCAAGAATCCAAGTACGTGTCAGTTCGCGGTGGTATAATGCGTGCATTTCTCGACATGAACAACAACGGTATTAATAATCTCAGAACACCAGAAACAGATTTCGACGCTGCAACGAAGAAATACGTCGACGATAAGGAAATTCCAATAATGACTTCGTTAACGACAATCAGTGATGGAATTGCTACATTTAGAACTGATTATTTTAATCATGTACAAACATTTTTAAATTTTCGTAGAAATGTAAACAGAAATATTAATGACTTTTTTGGTACTCCACCAAATGTTATTATTAATCTAGCTGACATTAACACGAAAATCAACGATATCATTAGTGGCATTCCTAATATTATTCAAAAAACTAATCTCGTTAAAATTCCTCACAAGCAGATCTTTAATATCGTGTACACAGTCGCATCAGGAAAAGCAACATGGTCGCAGCAAAATAACACTTTTAAACATACCGCAGAGGTCACTGGTGTATATAGATTATCTGTATTTAGCAGTGCAAAATTCAGTATATTCACCACATTTCCATGGCGTCATTCAACCGATGATTTTTCTGGAATTGTGTCTATAGTGTTAAACAAAGATGTCGAGGAAACGTTTATGCTGATAGCGAATGATAAAAAGTTAACTGCAGCGACTTATTGTTGGTGTATTGAGTTTGTAGCTGAAACTCCCGAATTAGTTACTTAAATAACGATGTAAAATATGTAAACAAATATTATATAATGAAAAAAAATATAGTCGATTTTAATCATATTTCAGAAAACATTCCGAAACAAGATGTTGACGCTCTAATGCAATATTACAGATACTATCATAAAAATCTTTGGTGCGTTAAAAAATGTTACAAATACTATGCAAAAATACTGCGAGTGATATCATATCTACCGCTGCTAATGACCGGCTCTGGTATAATTTCAAGTGGCGCATCATTAAATCCGTTTTTGTTAATAATATCAGGTGTCGGCGTTTCTCTTGCAGCAGCTTGTAAAAAAGTTGAACCTCGACTCGCAACTAAAAAAAATGCTTGCAAAACAGCAAGTATAACTTATAAAAAATTACTTGATCAAATTCGATCTTATTTGCGTGGTATACAATATGATATGGACGATTTAATACGCGAATTCCGCATTATTGATAGTATGTTAACAGATATTCTGCCAATGAGAGTTAGCAAATACGAAAAAGATTATAATAAAAAGTAGATGTTTAATTAATTTTGTATGGCTTTAGAAATATCGTTATCAAATAATATATCAACCATATTGTCAATAAATGTCATCACATCATCTGCCCAACCCGCTATTCTCATATCGCTTTCAACCGCGAATAACCAAACCGACCCATATTTCGGCGATATATGATAACCCACCTTTTTAATGCAATCGCTTATTATTTTAGATTTTATACCAGTATATCCTGACGATGCTTTGATCGAGTTAAATCTTTTACAAAATCTGTTTGTTAGATCGAATCCAACATGTCGTACTGAATGACAGAATGACATTATATATATATTTTATTTGTTTAATATAACATTTTTAACCAATAAGTACTTAGTAGTAGAGAGAATTGATGCATCCTTTCTCAGAGACCCCCGGTCCCAAAGCGTAGTACGTTAACATCTTTGTCAGAAAATTTGTTGTTATTTTAAGCTAACAAAGGCTGCTGACAAAGATGTTAACATACAACGTTTTGGGGGGCTGGGGGGTCTCTGAGAAAGGATCATCAATTTCTCTTTACTACTCTCATCTCATGATAGTGGGCAATCTCATGGACTTGTGCGACACAATACTTCTTATGTGTGATCAAATGGCGTTTGGATATAAATCTTTGGAATTTCATCTGCTGATAAGTCTTTAGAATTTAGTAAGATACGCTTTATATTTTGCGAAGAGCTGAATTATCCAAAATATGTCAAGCAAATAAATTGAGCAAACTACTGTACGATGTTGACTATTTTAAATTTTAGCGACACTGTATATTAGTTAAGCCTGCGTTCTATCATTTAGGTACTCACTACAAAAATGGTTTGCCAACATTTAGGTACCAACTACAATTGTTGCTTACCAACATTTAGGCACCCACTATAAGAATTGTCATTGCAAGGTGATCTGGACGTATTCTGAGACAGGTTTGAGAAAGAAACCATATTTCAAAGTGTTTGTTCACAGGCAAAACACAATCCAGACAAACACCAATTCTGCACAACTTTCTTCAAAAAGTAGTTTGCATCGTTTCGATTTTTCTAAATTTGTTTTCCTCCTTTATGCTTCAAGTACAATCTAGGTGAATAAACTAAGAATAAGTTTAGACAAGCTGCATTGAGGGATAAAAGTAATAATAATACCAACATAACTGTAATTATAATTGTAATAATTTGTATGCGCATGTAAAGTATGCAGTTCAGCAAGATCCCTACAGCAAGATAGAATGCAGTCAACAACTTCGTGGGGTAGTTTTGGTCGAAGAAAACATACATCAAGCAGCTTGTCCTGCTCAAAACAAATATCTACTTATGCTCTGTCTTTTATTTACTTTGAGTAAACGATTCAGTATGGTATAACTGTGTATTGAAATAGGAATAAGCTAGCTAGTTCACTCTTTAATTGACTTCGCAACCCCAATATAATCTTGAAGCATAACAAGTGTTTACAAATATATGCGGACCATTTAAATTATTTATTTTTAAAATTATTTTTGGTGCATTAAAATTATTGAGTAAAAGATACAAGACATTTACAGAGTTAGATAATATTAAAAGTTTACCCTTGAATAGGAAAGTACATTTGAGTGGATCCCATGATATCCAACCAGCTTGACTCAACCACTCTTTGCTTTGAAAAACACGATTCCATGTCGCTTCCGATTCCGTTAAATGTAATATATGCAACCTGAGTATAGTTCTCGTACAAAGCGAACTTCACCTGATGATAGAAAGAAACGTGGAGAAAAGTTATTATAGTATCGATTTATGTACAAACATGAGGGCAAAATATTAAAGAAATATCAATAATCGAGTGTAGTACATCAAAACAATCGCAACAGATCAAGTATAATATGAAAGGCTGAGATCGCTGTTTTGATCAAAAGATTGAAGAGAATGATTTAAATAATAGAAAAGTATTGGAAAGTTGCTATGTATATTTAATATGTATTGCGTGCTTGACTTTTGTCAATAACCGAGGGTAGGAGTTTAGGCCTATCTGACTAATGTATTTTCTTTAAAAAATATGTTTACTTGGAAATTATACAGTCTACATGATTTTTTTCATTATGTTAATTTAAATTTGAGTTAAACGCATGATTCTGATTACAGTTTGATGTAATTTTCCATTAAGATGATTGAGGGTTTTTTTTCTTCAAAGAATTTTATTGCGACATAGGTCAAATGGAGGAGCATGTAGGGTTCTAATAATCAAAATTATTTATTCCTTTTCTAATATCAATGTGGAATAACTTTTGTGTTCAGTTATAATTTTGGAGGAATTATTTATTTAAATATTATTTATTTAAATTACAAAGTGCTCATTGACATTTGGAACTAAACTATTATTTTGAGATTATTGTGAATTCTTTCAAAGATATTCTGAATTATATCATAGTGGCAAAGCTAGACTATTGGTACATCGGCACATTCAAGATTATTGGTATATAAGCACATTCAAGACATGGAATTCATTCCGAAAATTCTATACTTTTGGACGAGCTTCCATGGATTTGTACATACACATAAACAGATAGAGGGCTCATCCTTTATTCTTTTATTTTGTGTGTTTGTGTGTCTCTCTGTATGTATGTATGTATGTATGTATGTATGTATGTATGTATGTATGTATGTATGTATCTATGTAGGTACGTAGGTAGGTACGTAGGTAGGTAGGTAGATAGGTCGGTAGGAAGGTAGGTGGAAAATAAGCTTGAATCGATCAGCAATTGTATTCAATGTATTTATGCAAATATATAAGTAGTTCGGTAGGCTTATATTTCTTTAGATAGCGATAAGAAATAAAATACCGGTGAAGGAGGAAAACAAAATTCAAATAGTATATAATTTTTTAGCTACGCTGAGTTGTATACTATGGTAGCTTGTAATGGCGAAATATTAATAAAAACTAGTAATTGCTGAGGAAAGAAGAGACAGTTGAATTAGCCTACGTTGCTAAACAGCTGATATTAAATTGTGTAATAATTTTGCGATTCGTGAGCGATATTGATTTCATTCTCTAAGTCAAAACGAAGACTTTATGTGTTTCATTGTATTGTGACATTAGATAAAATAAAACTCTGTATTGTATGACTTTAGAAAATAAAATTGACTTTAGCAGTTACATCTGTCTATGTATTATTATAGTTGACAAAATAATTTTCTTTCGTCTTAATACAAATCATATAAAGTAAACAAAGTAGATGAGGAACACTAGACACTTTGTATCTCCTGAATCTGTCTTAAATAGAAGCATTGTGAGCTAATTCATAAGGTACGTATGCTAGTAGACAGGTGGTAAACAGGTTGATAGGTAAACCAAAAGGTACGTATGCTAGTTGACAGGTCGTAATCGGGTTAGAAGATAGAGATTTGTAACTATTCTTAATACTATCAAGAAAAGAAAATTACACTTGCGTTTACCATTATCCATATAAAATACATTCCAGTTAGCCGATTGAGCGATAGAAACACTTGCATCAAAGGGTGATTTCTGATTTAAATCTCAATTAGAACGAGTTGGGTCTTCTAGAAAGTTTACAGAAATACAACTATTGTCTTCAAAACACTGAACGCAACATTGTACTTTGGTCGAATTTATCGTCTTCAAAATGTCCGTCACACGATAACCCTCTAATTTAACCAATTTCCTGGTTGGAATTTCCCCTTGCACCTCAATAAAACACAACAGTAGTAGAATTAATGACTGTAAGCACATTACCTCTAATAAAGACTTCTGTGGAGACATCACCGCATAATCTTTACTCATTGGGTGTTTAAAGTAAATAAGGAACTGGAGTTAACCTGAAAATCTTTAACTCTGGTTTGAAGGTTTAGATCAAATGAAACCTATTGCTGAGTGTGTGACTGGCTTAATCGCAGATACATTTTCCAGAAGGAAAAAAAAAGCTTCATCTATAGTTTTAATGTGACTCCTTGGAAACGAGGTCGTTTCATCAAATAATAATGTTTGATGAACGATGTAAACCACCAAATGTTCTCACGGATCAAACAAAATTCAATCTACCTTTGCAGATAAAATTAAATGAAATGTCAACTTGGCATCTGGGATAGACAAATTACAAAAAGGTTAGAATTGCTACAACAAAGAAAGAAATAATCACGTTGTAGATTTTCATTTCAATCAATGCATTGGATAAATACGTGCATTTATAGTTCTACTTTGCTCAAATGATTTTTCATCATACTTTAATGTGTACAACCATTTACTCGTCAATATACATTCTGTATGTCATGATTCCATATAAAAGACCGGAAATAATCATACTACAATGGTATTGACGTTGCTATAGTGACGTCAGTGTTTTATTGTTAACTCTCATTTTTAGTTATATGTAAGTAGTGTTTTTGGAATATGGAAGTATCGGATATTTATTGGAATTGAACGCTCATCATTTATATTTTGACCTGTCTTTTGTATTTTCTGTCTACGTGTCTTGTACTACTTTAATAGCGAGAAACATCCGTTGAAAGCTATTTGATTTTTGGTGATAGACTAACATATTTTGATAAAATATTGAACTGCCAAATCAGTTGTTTTAATATGGCCTCGTAGCCTTGTAACACTCTGAGCGGAAAAAAATTATATCCAGATACCATAATCTAAAATGTCGTTTTCAAACAACGTTCACACAAATGGCAATTTCAAAAATATTTTATCTTTAGTACATAGTGCATGTCAACGTTTGGCTTGGCTTTGAGTTAACTGTTTGGCCTAGTTTCAAGACAGCATGGTGTGCTTTATTATACTGAGATATACTTATAAAAGACACAAAGAATCCGTTAGTAATTTCTTGACTCTCAGATGTGAACAATGGTATCACCTATTTTGCGTTGTCTGATACCATATCACCAAAATCCGAACAAGTGAAACTGTTACACAAATGTGATGAATTGCTTACACAACTGTCAAATACGTGAATGACCAATATTAACGAAAATGAAAGAGGATTCGTAATACTGATGTGGAACCGAATTAATCAAATTTAAATACATTCATCATAATATGCATTTATCCAGAAAAAGGGGAGCTTTTAATAGCGCTTTTCAAGCGTCTCTTACGATGTAAAAATAGTTCCATTAATTAATTAACATTATGACCATTATTTTATAGTATTTAAAGAAACTTAATTAGCATAGTACATTGATCATTAAAGCTGGAGGTCGTATCTCTGATCCTATTATCGGGCCACTTCGGTTTATATGCATAAACGTGGGAAGCTTAAACAGTAATACGTTCGATATGGAACCCAGCAAGCAACGAACTCTGGTGGGCATGAGAGTGTTGAATATATACTTCTGTTTTCCATTTTGAGTTGTTCTAACAATATACCTTAAGTGAAAGAAGCTTTTTAAATGTATCATACAAATTAACCCCCGTGTTTGTATTTGTTTGTTACAGCTTTACATACAGGCCAAATCTACATATTGTAGCGGTGATTATACCTATATGTAGATGTAGCAGACTTTATTTAAAGGTATATTACAATACATTTTGCAGATCCAAGCTTCTAAAAAGAGTCTGACAGGAGTGGAAACTGTTTTCTTTTCCAGACTGAAAATGAAGAACCGTTTCAATGTCCTCGAATACCAGGAGGAAAGATGCTGGTGCTGGGCACAGATGTATTGCTGAAAATCTTCTCCAGTTCCACAAGCATGTTGCAATACGAAGAAGTAAATATTAACATACGATAACTAGATGGATGCGGGGTCTCGAATAGAAACTACATCAAGTGACAACAATGCAGCATGGCACAAATCATGCATTTGAGTCTGGAAAGGCAACGCAAAAGAAAGAACAAAAAAATTAAACAAGTCAAGTCCCGTGAAAACTAGATGATTCTGTTCAGATCACACGCAGACAGAAGAGGACTAAGATGTGTGTATCCTCTACGACAATATTGCTTGTCCTGTTGGCCTTTACAGGGCATCTATCTGTATTTGAGCTTGGTTTCAAAGGACGAAAGTGTGAAACAGAACTCCATGTTACACACTTGATCTCAAAATTTACAATAGTTGGATATGGTGACTGTTGATGACTTATACGTACGAAATGCTTGGCAAAGCTATATAAACGTGCAGAGTAACATAATAGGGACACAATACATATCACAAGCGAAAGGATCTTTACATGGTATTGCCTTTGCTGAGTTGGTCTTACACATAGAAGGATTTCGGGTTTCAGTGCAACCAAGACCAGTGTCCCGTATGGCTATTTTAAAGAGCCTGTATTGTGAATAAGAACACAAACAGGCCTGTGATTAGGATGCTGATTTCGAGGCATTAACACTAACAAAGGCACCAAGAATCATAAGCTGAGATATCTTCAAACTGAACAGACATTCAGTGGAACAGTTCCTGCATGCTCTCAAGACTAGACCGCACCGGTATCCCTTACGGCACTTGTGAGTATGATACTGGATGGACCTGATATTAAAGAACATTTTGCAGCTTCAATGCCTTTTATCGATAATGTGCTTCCAGCAGCTCTGCTTAAATCTAATCATATTGTGGTTCATACAACATAACTTGCAACACCAGAATTGCCAAGTCTAGCAAAAGCACTAACAAAGGAGAATGAGTGGTTAGAAAATCGGAGGGAGCCGAGTTGTTCAGTTCCTGTTTCCCACGACGACTTTCTCCCATGGTAGCTTACAGTGCTTCATTTCAGCCACCATTCACATACCATACAACAACGGCTGCCCTCGTGCCCCTTTTTTCTGTTGCCATGATACAGTTCTCTATAGACGTGGTTGACGCTGCTGTGCAACGTCTCAACCCAGACCAGACAGAAATATATGCCAACATTCTCTCCAGAGTGGATCTTACAAATGCAAACAATTTCACCTTACATCTTTCACCATCTCAGATGTTCTTGATATCTGTAGAGCACCCCCTTGATGCTTATCCGAAAGTGAAATCTGTGACCCATTGAACGGTGCTTTGCTTACACTCCAGCCTCTTAAAACATGCCCCATAGCTATGACAATAACTCCATCGTAACTTCATGTTTGAAGGTATGCTATGATAAAATATGATTTAGTATGATTTGGTAACAGTGACAAACAAATATAGAGACTATATATCATCTTTGCTAGCCAAAGTTTCGATATGTTAACCTTATCTACATCTTGGCGGATCGAGCAGATATTTCTGCGCTTCGGGTCTGTGAATTTCAATGGATGCGGCGCAAGCCAGCGCATACAATCAAAATTAAGTTGTTCAAGTTTGAACACTGTTTTGCTTGATCGAGACAAAGGAAGCACACAACATGAATGGACTCCATAAGCAATTTCCACTACTGGTCCGTGTTTGTACAAATACCTTTCACTCAAATACAGTTGTAATGGCTTCTGTCTGGTACGTAGTGATACTTACGATATTAAACTTACAAAATATCCTTTTGAAGCAAATTGACTCCAGCATTTTCGACCGGTGTACAATGCACCGCTGTTGGTTAGTTGGCATTAAATATTAAGGGAGGCAACTCGTGAAATCAAATATCTGCTCGATCTGTCAAGGTGTAGATCGGGTTAACATATCAGACCCTTGATTAGCGAAGATGACTTTATCGGAAAAATAATTTTGACCTGAGTCCAATTGGGTTAGGTTTCGAGTATATTCCGTTCTTTCCGTATACATTATATGTTAACAAGCATGAGATCCAGATTTGGTTTCTATGAGTATAAATGAACGTGTTGTCAGCGTTCCGGCACTTGTTATCAGTAAACACAAAAAGCCAAAGTATCCAACATTTGTCAAAAGACTGTGTCAACGCCAGAATTTTGTCACTATTAAAGGTGATTACCATTGATTCCCGTTTCGAGTTAAAATAATCTGCTTGGCAAGGGAAGAATTAATTACACAGAAATGGCAGTTTCTTATCATTCCAGATGGGGACTTAAAATTAACCAAATATCCAAATTATCTATACTATTTGAATGTACGGCCTCATTATTCCCTCTTTCTGAGAGATTTTAAGCCTAGTAAGAGTGTATTTATTATGTTACTTTTCCACTGTCTGTCTATCTGACTGTCAGTCTACCTGTCTTTCATACACTACATAGTTATTCAAGGTATTGTGATATGTTTACTTTAATTAATTATTCATTAAGTGATTAATAAAGTTATTTGTAGAGTTATCATGACCATAATTTATACCTCTCTCTCTCTCTCTCTCTCTCTCTCTCTCTCTCTCTCTCTCTCTCTCTCGTCCACATTTGCAATATTACATAAAAACTTGGCATTTAAATCGCAATTCATAATTCCAACTTTGATATGGTTTTGTTGTGTTGTGTTGTTGTTTCAGTATAAGTATCAGCTCGGTCAGACTTTCCATAAAGTGTTCATATAT
>JAECUM010065441.1:0-13144 GCA_016617855.1 Megalonaias nervosa | reverse complement strand
TCTCACCACATATCGCCCCGTTCTAATCAATCGTGTGTGGTTATTGAATGAGTCCAATTTCTCTTCACATACCACACTTTTGCTAATATTAATTGTGCCTAGTCATTGAATGAGCTTATTTTCTCATCACATACTACGCTTTTACAAATATACATTGTGTCATTATTTGATAAAAATAATTATTTCCTCATATAACACTTATTCAATTCTATAAATGAATGTGTGATCATTGAATGTATATTTTTCTTCAAATATCACACTTTCTAAGACTGAAACTCTCGATCTGAGGAACTTACATGCGTTCGTCGGGCAAACATAATCTCCCCCCCCCCCCATACCAGATCCAATTTCAAGTAGTCGTCAATTCGGACGCGTCTAAGGGAAACAACTCTTTTCTGTCGAGACAGTCACCGGACAAGTTGTCTCCCTTGATCTACTGCAGTCCTGTTAATTCAAGTCAACATTATCTACTAGAATCCTAAGTGATAAAGTCGTTTTCTGCCCAAGATTGTGTATTATGTGAATAAAGACAATCTTCTCAATAGTAACCCCACCCCCCACCCCTTTTTCACAACCAGTAAGAAATAATAAGCTCAGTAGGAGTCAAGTCACACAGATACAGAAAGTTGGCGATATTTTCCCCTGTATATCAGTGGCTGTAAGCAAAAATAAAGGTCAACCGTGTGAGAAGGACACCCGAATGCCAGACCTGATTCCAAAGTTTGCATCTTCACCATTGTGGCGCATTTCCGTGAATCTAGGTGACTGCTGAATATTCAGTTTATTGCTGTATAATGTATTTGAATCTTGCATCTTGAATAAATATGTTTAGTATGCATACAAAAGTCTGACTCTGTCAACCTTTTAGTCAAGTGTATTGCACAATGTGTCTTTAGCAAATAAAGCGTCAATGGTGTCTAGAGTTGTCGTATCAAAACGTGATAGAGAAATAAAGAACCTAACGGCCAAAACCCGTTACATCTTTTATGGTGTCAGAAGTGGGATCCAGCTTTAGTGTCCTGAGACAACGATAAAGGTCACAGCTGAGATCCAGTGGTTGAACTTACGTCCACTATATCCCAAAGAGTTTGCAGAGATCCAAGTAGAGATAGCGAGTCCAAAATTTACTAGAAACCATGGGAAGGAAAGGGAACAATAAATGAAGACTTGCAACTGTTGACATTGTTGATGGTGAAGAGAGCTCAAGGTTTTCAGAGAATGATAGTGATAATACAAGCATTGTTGAGGTAGGTACATGTAGGCCATATTCAAATGGAAGTGCATTAATTAGGGAACAAGTAACGAGTGAAGTCAGTACAGAGAAACAGACGTCTGATTTTATCCCTGATAGAGAAACAAGGTCAAGAGAACAAGAAAGGGTGTTACAACATGTAAGAAACTTGCATGCAGAAATGGATTCCACAGACAGCAACAGTCCAAACACAGAGGAGAGAGTTCAGGAAAAGGCAGAGGATCCAGCTGGAGATTTAGGGACAACTAACAGGGAAGTAGGAATTCAGCTTAAGACTGCATTGCAGGAGATTGCAACAATATTTGTAGATTCAATTCAACTGTCTAACAGATCTATCAATGAGAGTGTTAGAGAGTTACTACATGCGGTAGCAAACAGAAACCCGAAGGAATGTGCATTTCAGCTACGGCAGAGTAATGTAGGACGAAGAACAAGGGCTGATCAGAGCAGAAGAGTCAACACTACAGATCCTCATAGGAGTATGTCCGCTTTCGAGTCAAGTAGCGATGAAAATTTACAACATTTCATACCAAGTGATAGTTGAACTATGAGAAGCAGTAGACATACATATGAGAGACAGGAAAATGCAAAGTTACCTCCCTTTAATGGTAAGGAGCAGTGGAAAGTGTGGTTTAATAGGTTCAACGAAGTTGCAGACCGCAAGGGATGGACAAATGATGTTAGACTAGATGAACTAATGCCACGGTTACATGGAGTAGCTGGTGCGTTTTTATTTGGTCAGCTGTCAAGGTTGGCACGGTCAAATTATGTAACACTTATTTCAGAACTTGACGGTAGATTTCGAATTGTGGAGACGAGGAAAACATATGGTGCACAACTCAGTCGTAGAAATCAGAAAGCAAATGAGACGGTACAAGAATATGCGGTCGAGTTAAAATGTTTATATGACAAAGCTCATGCGAATTGCGATGTTGAAACAAGACAGGAAGGTCTTTTGCGAAAATTGTTGGATGGCCTCCATTATGATGGAGCAAGATTTCATGTAGAATTTGTGAAAGAACCAAAGAACATAGATGAGGCTGTATTCCAAATAGTCGATTTAGAAAGAATTTATAAACGGATAGACTGAGAAAAGCGCCCCAGGTTGTGCAAATCAATAGGTTTAGCAGGTGCTGGGGGAAATCCTTTGAGAGAATATGGAAAAGGAATGCTCAGAATTGAAATAGGTTCTCTCAAGTTGGAAAAAGAAATCATAGTTGCAGAAATTGAAGATGACGGATTAGTAGGAATTGACATCCTACAACTTGATGATAGTGGACTCGCAGATATACTCCTCAGCAAAGGATTATTAAGATTACATGGAGTAGAAATACAATGCATACAAGTAAGCCTTGAAGACAAAGTGCGAAAAGTTAGAGCTGCAGACCATTATTTGATACCAGGAAATTGGGAAGAAATTATTGACATCTATGTAGAACGCCATGAATCAGACGACTCCAGTCGACTATATGAAATGATTATTGAGCCTAACATGAATTTTAAACAAGCGTATCCGCTTATTATGGCAGCAACAGTAGTTGATATCAACAATGGGGTTAAGCAGAAGGTACGACTCCTTAATCCATTTTTCACAGAGGTTTCACTTAAACAAGAGATACAGTGATTGGGACCGCAGAAACATTTCAAAGTATGGAAGTCCTAGTGGACTCAGAATGCCAAGAACATGTTGGAAATTGTAGTGCAATCAGAAGGGAAGAATATGGAGAGCAAACAAATTTAACAAGAAGATCTCAACTTGGTCAAGAACAGCAAGTTCCACAAGAATCTGAAGTGCCAGATTATTTGAAGGAGTTATTTAAAAGTGCAAGTGAACAACGAACAGAGCAAGAAAGGATTGTAATTGCAAAAATGCTGATAAAATATCAGAACACTTTTTCAAAAGATGAAACAGACTTAGGACAGACAACACTTGGTGAGCATGTCATTGATACTGGGAATGCGACACCCCTTAAACAATGCGTCCCATTGGCCTTTACTACAGAAGAGCAACAAATCATCAAGCAAATGGAAGAACAAAAGATCATTTGAAAATCAACGTCACCATGGGCTTCTCCACTTGTGCTAGTTAGAAAGAAAAATGGAAAAATTAGGCGTTGTGTGGATTATGGACGGCTGAATGCTGTAACAAAGCCTGATGCATTTCCTAAACCACGTACACAAGACTGTCTTGACGATTTAGCGGGAGCGACTTTATTTTCAACTTTTGATCTCACATCTGGTTGCCATCAGATACCTGTGAAGAAGGAAGATGTACCCAAGACTGCTTTTGTTACAAAATATGGGCTGTATGAATTCATTGCAATGCCAATGGGGATGATTAACTCAGGGGCCACATTCCAGAGAATTATGGAAATTGCACTTCAGGGATTACAGTGGTATACATGTCTAATCTATTTAGATGATATTAAAGTGTTTGGATCTAACTTTGAAGAACATATGTCAAGAGTTGAAATGGTGTTAAATCGACTAGAGATTGCTGGGTTGAAACTGAAACCAGAAAAATGCCAATTGTAGTGTGACGAGATTGCCTTTCTTGGGCACGTGATCTCAGGAGAGGGAATACAACTGAATCCAGATAATATTACTAAAATCTTAGAATTTCCAGCACCTACAAATGTTACAGAAGTAAGGCAGATACTGGGAATGGGAAGTTATTACAGACAAATTGTTAAGAATTATGCAGACTTAGTGAAGCCACTAAAAAGTTAACAAAGAAGATTAAAGAATATAAGTTGAATGCAAAATGCCAAGAATCGTTTGAGAAACTGAAAACTGCCCTTACAGGAACCGAGATAATGGGATACCCACTACCAGACAGGGAATTTATGTTAGACACAGATGCAAGTGATATGGGCATCGGAGCCGTCTTGAGACAAATGCAAAGTGACAGAGAGAGGGTACTTGCAAATGGAAGTCGAACACTCAGTGAAGCCGAAAGAAATTATTGTGTGACAGATAAAGAATTGTTAACTGTGAGATATTTTGTAGAATATTATAGACAGTATTTGCTTGGTAGAAAGTTTAGAGTCAGGACTGATCATCAAGCACTAGTTTGGATATTTATTTTCAGGGAACCAAAAGGGAGAATAGCAAGATGGTTGGAAATTTTGTCAGCATACGATTTCACTGTAGAATACAGACCAGGAAGGAAACATGGAAATGCAGATGCAATGTCAAGATGCTTAAGCCCTTGAGATTGCAAATGTACAGAAGTGGACATGATTTAACCTTTGAAATGTGGCCCTTGTAAAAAGTGTCAAAGGAGAACAACGGAAATGTTAAGCTCTGTGAAGTGGGGAATGAATTTGTCAGAAGACAGATATGAAGAAAATGAAGCTTGTAATCGACCTTGTGAGATTGTTTCCAAAGACTTGAGTCCGAGGACCGAGCATATAGTTGCCCAGGTGGTGGGACTAGATGTCCATAAGAGAGATGGAGGTTCAAGTATGGAGGCACCAGGAGAGATAACTCAGACTATGGCCCAAACTGTAGAAAATAGAGTGGGTAGGGAGTCTGAGGGTTTGGTAGCTCAGGCTGTGGAACCAAAACCTTCTGGGTCTGGAGCAGGCTCAAATATGGGAGAGATGGAAATGACCCGGACAGTGATACGGTCTTTGACAGGAGTGGAAAGTAAGGAGAATGGAGGTACAGAAGCTGAAGATATTGTGGTTAAAGGCCATGATTGGGCCTTTGTTGTTCTCATGGACAGCTGTAATAGGGATCCCATAGAAATAGAAAGCAGCAGCCCAGGCAGGGCAACTGATGTGTACATGAATAGTTGTGACAAACACGACACCGTATTTGCAGGCAGCTGTATTGCAGTTGACATAAATGGTAAAAACTGTGGAGTAGAAAACAGTATCGCATTAGCGGTAGACAAGGCACAGGTTCCAGACATAAATGAGTGCGGTAAAAGCATGGATATTATGGAAATAGTAGAAAGTGAAGTTCATTATCCACTTCATGAAGGTTAAGAGCAACTACGAGTTGTAACCAGAAGTAATAGATTACATAATCTAGGTCAAGAAGATAGTACAGTAAAACAAGGTGAAGATAGGACAAGGAAGTCTGCTGAGACTGATCCGCCAAGAACAGATTTGATAGGAAGATACACAGAAACTGCTTTGAAGAAACTAAAGGAATCAGATGAAGATATAGAAATAATCTGCAAATACCTAAGGAATGGAGAGAGACCATCGAACACAGAAATGGTGAAGCAGAGTCCAGCAGTAAGGCATTACTGACTCTTTTGGGATTCTTTACAGTTTTATAATGGGTTGCTGTACAGGCAATATCATAAGAGAAATGGAACGGGCACCTTTTTACAGTTGATTTTACCTAGATGTCTAAGAACAGAAGTTTTGATGATGATGCCTAATTGTATACTGAGTGATCACTTGGGAATGAAGAAAACCAAGGAGAATACGCAACAAAAATTGTATTGGTTTGAAATGAAACAAGACATTAATAACTGGGTAATGAAATGTGATGTGTGTGCCACAACAAACCCCATGAAGAGAACACCACGTGTACCATTAGGAGACATGCAAGTTGGCGCACCACTTGACAGGTTGGCAGTAGACATATTGGGGCCTCTGATTAGAACCCCTAGTGGAAACCGTTATGTTTTAGTAGTAACAGATCATTTTACCAAATGGGTTGAAGTGTTTCCCATACCGGATCAAACTGCTGAAACATGCGCTCAGACGATACTGAATGAAGTAATTGCAAGGTATGGGTGCCCAATATCTATACATTCAGATCAAGGTAGAAATTTTGAAAGTGACATTTTTTAGAGCTATGCAGAAAGCTGGAAATTAAGAAAACAAGAACCACGGCCAAGAACCCAAAATACAATGGGCAGACAGAGAGATTTAATAGAACATTACTTCGGATGATTAAGCCGTATTTGAAAAGTGAAGAAATGAAGGGATTTAAATTTAGGGTGTCTTGCTGCCGCTTATCGCGCCACTCCAAGTGAGTCAACAGGATTAACTCCAAATCTTCTAATGTTAGGTCGAGAAGTTCGTCTTCCAGCTGAACTAATGTTTCATACAAATCCAAAATACTATGGTGGCGAAGTAACATCCTACGGGGAATATGTTGACATATTACAGGATTGAATCCATCACGCATGCTGTGTGTCACGAAAACAGCTTGGTAAATCAGTGAAAATACAAAAGGACAGCTATGACCGGAGGCTACACCAACAATCAGTATAAGGAAGGAGACATAGTATGGTATCTCCTTGAGCAGACCAAGCCAGGAACCGGTTCAAAGCTACAACTGACATATGAGGGTCCTTATGTTGTGGTTCATAAGTTAAATGATTTGAATTATATACTCCAGAAGAATCAATATGGAAAGAAGAAAACAGTCAACCACAACAAGATGAAACCTTACCTAGGTGATAATCCTCCAAGATGGGCAAAGAAGATAAGTAAACAGTATCAGAAAATTGAAGCATATTTCTTTTTTTAAAAAAATACATAAATAGTTCCCATTAGAGAAGCAGGAGTTTATTGCTTTCTTCCATTTGGTGTGACTTGACATTATATTTGTATACCCCGCCCCCTGCATCTTATTGTCAAGATAAATTATCATTTATTTTGTTTTTGTTCCTGATTGCATCATTTATTAACCAGAGATCCTACACAGACCAGTTTCTATTTCAGAGATGGCCAATCAACTGAATGCGAGTATGAAGAGAGGAAGGTTGTATGCCTGCATGATTTGCAGCCAAAAGAGTGAAAGGGGCAGAATGATAGCTCACTACTTGAAAGAACACCTAAATGATATCCAACAGGTGCCCTTTCGCGCAGACTGTGTGATTATAGGACCACCACATTTAAAGATCTGCTTGATCATGACCGGCATTTTGGGGAACACCGCATGATCCTTGAAGGGTATAAGAAGAAAGGAGTGATAACAGATGAGAAGAATTACTACGCCATCTGTGATAACCCGTACTTCCCATTGGAAGGAAGGGACATCCTAAAATACGACCGGGAGACGTCTGCAAAATATTGGGATGAAAGAAAATGCTCTCCAATCCAAGTTGCCACCCCAGTCATGTCCCTTCCATCCCAACTCACAACTCAACACACGGCCCAGCGGGAAGTGATGGAGGATATCAGCACAACTCAGAGTTTGCAAGATCTGATTGACGAAGATATAATGCCCCAACTGCTACCGCAGGAAGAATACCAATTAGATAGCATGAGTCCAAAAACAGCTACTACAGCAGACAATAGTTTCACTCATACACATGTGCCTAAATGCAACTGCAGACTGGCTGGGCAGAACATCATTAATGGTATTAAGCAATCATCCGATCTGATGATACAGCATATGGTCACCAACAACAAGACCATATAACGCATCAACACCTCTCTGCAAAAAACAAACAGAGAGTATAAGTGACCTCACAAAAACTGTACAGGAACTACATGCGAGGATTACTATGAGTAACCAGACACGAAGACGGTCTCGGTCTAGGTCACCACGGGAAGCACCACGCGCCAGCACCAGGGAGAACCTAAGTCACAAAACAGAAAGGGAGGGCAATAAAACGAGATAGTGTGAACGTGTAAAAGAAGAAATTTAGTTGTATATTCCGACTGCTATGGTGTCGCCAATAAATAAAGAAATTTTATAATAAAAGGTATATGTGTTTTTTAAATTCGTTTTTTTTTTATTATTAGAGCAAAGTGTTTGCGAGGACGCTTCACATCAAGAAGAGGGTAATGTAACAGACTGAGTTTTACAGTCTTTACTGTGATTGATGAAAGTTCGCGAAACACTATAATCAACGACATATAAGACCACCAGAATTACTACATTTAACAGATATGTGTTATTCAGCAAGTGTATTTTTCAAATAGGAAGAAAAATAATTACCGATAAACATATAATGGTTTCTGAAACTATCAGCTGATTACGGTACATAGAGTGTGTATATACGTCTGACCTACTGCTGATTATATAGGACGCATTTGCTAATTTGGCATGATAAAGAGAAGTTTTATAAATTTGGGGTGTTTGAGGAGATCATATTCGAATACCGGACATGATATTTAATAGATGCTATTGATCCTTATATACAATACTGGGCTTCATTTGGTCCATCACCTGTAGCTTTAGCAGCAGAGCGGGTGGAAACGTACAACTTTTTCCGAGGGTCCGTTAGCAAAAATAAAGGTTCCTACGAAGGGCAAAAATAAGGTCAATAACGCTAAACCGAATCCCCTAACCGAACATATTTCAACAACAAAAATCGACGGGGTTAGTTTGATTTTTTAACTCGTTCGTTGACATATTTTTTTCAAATTTTAGGCGTGTTTTGTTTGCGTCTCACACTCATTTTTTTTTTGTCAGCTCACCCTTTCTGCTGCTGTCGATTTTTATCCAAATATTTTATCAAGTCCGTTACGATATCTCGACCTGGGGTCATGTAAATTTATTGTTATAAAACCAAACGGGGTAGCTTGTGCTTTAAAAAAAATGGTTTTGAACTTAATCATATCCATGTCCCCTGAACACCAAGTATAATAAATATTTTGCAGCGTATGATTATCAACTCCGTTAAACACAACCAAAATATTACAGTTATCTCTGATCACTTTAGGTATTTGTGTATAACGCTGGGTAACATAAATCACGTCTGTATTTTTATGTCTACCTCTGGAAAATATCCGAGCTGGATTTGATTGTTTGTCCAGCATAATATCATCGTACACTACTAAATTATTAACAAGTCCATCAAGATCATCTACAGATGGCGCTTCATCAATACTAGTAATAAAATCAATGACATCATTACCGTCTTCATTCAGCAACTTTGCATTTTCATTAAAATCTTTAAGTACTTCATAGCATCGCTGACCATCCACGGATGGTGCTACTAAATATAATTTATCCCACTTCAGCCATCTCATTATCAGATTAAGCAATAATTGCGTCTTCCCACTTCCAGATGGACCTATTATTATCATTCTGATAGAATTCGGTAGCACTGGGTGATGCTTGACTGGTTCTTGTTTTCGTGTCCCCGAAAAGTCAATTATATCCATATGATAAATGATATGAATCTATATTGTGTTCGATGCAAGGCAACCATCCCCACCGCTGTATTAACAACAATAATAACAAAAAATAAAAAACGCGCACTGACAGGTAAGTGTGAAAAGTGTGGCACAAAAAAATACAAATTTATTTCTTCTAGCACAGGGACGGGAGGTGATATCGCCGCTTCGTTGGGAAAATTACCAGGGGTTCCGTGGGCGAAATATCCGGGGGAAAAACACCTACCCAGATACAATTATTGTGGTCCTGGAACTCGACTTGATGTTCGACTTGATGATCAAAATCAACCGCGACCTGGAGAGTATCCAATAAACAAGATTGATCAAGCCTGTCACGTTCATGATGTTGCGTATAAGAGTAATGATTTACAACAACGACATCTCGCAGACGTGAAGTTGATTCATGCTTTAAATTCTATACCTGACAAATCTCTCAGAGAAAAACTCGCTAGTTTTCTAGTAAAAACTGCTATGAAAGGTAAAATAATGCTAGGGGCTGGATAATTAATTATATAATTATTATAATGGAATCTGTTTATTATAGCCCAAGAGGATATTGGAAGGGCAGAGCAGCGATTAGTAAACTTGCTACAGCAACAAAAGTCTCACGTGCTGTTGCTGCAGCGTGGTTATCACGACAAGCAATATGGCAAATATATATACGTCCACATAAAAAAATTCAGTACACGTATTTTGATGTCAGCGTTCCCAATGAAGTTCATCAGGCAGATATTTTGTTTTTACCGCACGATACTATTAAAACACGTGGACGTCAATCACGCACATACAAATACGCGTTAACTGTCGTTGATGTTGCAAGTTGATATAAAGAAGCGGAGCCGCTATCAACAAAAACAGCATCTGAAGTTGCATCTGCGTTTGAACGAATTTATCAACGAGGACCCTTGCGATGGCCACATTTGCTACAAGTTGATCCTGGCAAAGAATTTCTTGGTGCAGTATCATCGCTGATGAAAAAACATAATGTCAAAATCAGACAAGGACACATCGCAATTCATCGTGATCAGTCAATAGTTGAACGATTTAATCGAACACTCGCTGAGCGGTTATTTGGATACCAGTATGCAAAGGAAATAATTCAGAGCGACATGAGATCTCGCGAAAAACATATAATCCTTAGCGATGGTTACGGACAACGACGTGACTTTTCAAAACAACCAGTGTTAGGTAATGTGACTGTCAGGTATTTATATGAACCTGGTGAACTTGAAGGGGGTAAAAAAAAAGAGCAACTGATCCAATCTGGAGTGTGACTACACATAAAAGTTCTAGCGTGGTTAGATCCACGGGTAGACCTGCCATATACAGACTGGATTCAAATGCTCCTCATCGTGGATTTGTACGTGAACAATTACAAGTAATTCCTGAGGACACACAGTTACCACCGCGTTCACTTTTGTAAACTAGCACCCCTACGTCGATTACATTCAAGACATGTCAATATGACATTATCACGTGTATGACCAAGATCACTATTAATTCTGTCTACGGTGAACTGTCTTGGATTATTACTCGAATATTCCCATAGCATATTACCGTTACAACTTGCACAATGATTATCCTGTCGTTGTTTTAGTGTCATAATCAATTCAGTATCAATATCAAAGTCGCGATTATTTTTTTTATCACATTGCTTATAACCAAATAGTTTTTTTCTTATTACGCCATTGCTAGCAGTTTGATTATTATTTTCTGTAAAATTCATAATGACCCTGTGTAGTTGAGATATTCTTCTGACTCGAGACACTGCGAGATAAACTAAATTTGACCATTCGATTCTATCATCGACAATCCAGATATTTGTATCAGCAATAGTTAGTCCTTGTGACGAATGAATCGTTATAGCGTATCCTAGCTTCCATGGAGTTTTATCCATGATCAACGCGCTCTCAACAACATCAACATCAACCAAAACAATATCATTCAATACAAGATTTTGTTTTTCATTTGTTCCTGGAATTTTAACTTCAATATTCTGTCGTCGAGTATCTGCTGGGCGATAACATAATGGTACAGGTAGATTTGAAAATTTTTCTTTATGTAACAAAAATAATTTTTCTTGCAATTCATCACGAACTATCTTTCAACTCGTAACTATTAAATCATTTGGTCTCCATAAATTACAAAAATCATTTACAGGAGTTTCCGGAATTAATTCACGCATTATCTCACATTGTATTTTATCTGGCTGTAGTCTGATTAATCTTTTAAATTCTTTCAGAGGTTCACCAATAGCTCTATGATCATCATTTATTTCTTCATAATAATCAACAAACGTTTTTAACCACTCGTGCGGAGACTGCCCAACGAAATGTGGTGGTTGACCATGATCGCCGCACATTATCACAGCAGTATTTTTTGTCAGTAACCAATCAAGAAATATTTTTAATGTTTCTAACGATACTGTACAAATTTCATCCCAGATGATAATCCGTGGTATATATTTCTCACCCATTCGTTCAGGTGTCCACGTATTCCCGCACTATCTGAAGACACCATGATAAGTTTGAGATTTTACTCCACGTTCATTTATTTCTCTGGCTAGTCTATGTGTAGGTGTCAGAACAATCATATCAACAGAGTTCTTTAAACTACGGAGAAATAATTCAATGGTACGTGTTGTTTTTCCAGAACATCCAGGTCCATTGAGATAAACGGTCTTATGTCTGGTCACAGGATCAAACACAGATGGTGCCGATGATTTTAATATTTGATTATGATAACCGTAATATATTTCCTTGATTTCAACGTCAGCAGATTCTGAATAGTCGAGTATATTTTCTTGTTTTATTCTCCATGATCCCCATTCGTCATTACCGAGTAGCGGTTTAGCAAATCTAAATACGCTTTATTTATATAAAACAAATCCTTAGCAACTCTGACAGCGTAACGAGGAAATCTATTTATCATCGATAATAAATTTATGGAAACGTAAGCGAGCATAAAAGATCTTAAATGAGTAAATTGCGGTGATTCACCACCAACATAGCTCACGATTGTACCTAATTTAGACCCGTCTGATAAATAAGCATTACTCCGACTCACAAATGTATTTTTTTCCGTTGCATCAGCAATTATAAAATCGAGCTCAACATTATCCATAATTAATCTTGTACACATTCGTTTATGATCCTATGATCCTCCAGGAGTAAACTTACCGATTATTTTCCTACCAAGATCTTTTGCAACTTTATTTTCATGATCAATCATATCAGGATTTTCATCATCTGACTCAGTCAGGGATTGTGGTAACCAAACTTGTTTCTGCGGATGATATGATATAATAGCTTCGTTCACGCGTAACGACACTAAGATTCCGATATCAAGCATGTATCGTAATAACACTATTGGAGCCCAATATTTTTCTGAGAAATGTCTTCCAAACCAAATATAAATAATCGGATGCAGATCATCGCAAAACTCAAATGATTCTATACAAGCAAATCCAGTTAAATCAAAATCAGGTAAGAGTCCATTTATCGCAACTCTGGTCATCTCGTGTGTGGGATGTCCGAATCTTTTGAAGTATTCAGAACATTCTCCATATCCAAGAAAACTTCCAGGATAACACGCTACCATATCTTGGCTTCACGGATACGATCGATTATATCTCTATTTATCAAAGCCAGATCTTGCATCGAAAAATTAAATTTAGATTTCTGTAGTTTGTCAAGATCAAATCGTGCAGCCGCCGAGACGGTGAGAGTTGAATTATGGATAATCTCTCAAATTCCTCCATACCATATTTAAAGAAAATATATGTTTA